>JALJCO010011554.1:0-12205 GCA_023101725.1 Atherinomorus stipes
AATGGTTAAATGGATGGATGGATGGATGGATGGATGGATGGATGGATGGATGGATGGATGGATGGATGGATGGATGGATGGATGGATGGATGGATGGATGGATGGATGGATGGATGGATGGATGGATGGATGGATGGATGGATGGATGGATGGATGGATGGATGGATGGATGGATGGATGGATGGATGGATGGATGGATGGATGGATGGATGGATGGATGGATGGATGGATGGATGGATGGATGGATGGATGGATGGATGGATGGATGGATGGATGGATGGATGGATGGATGGATGGATGGATGGATGGATGGATGGATGGATGGATGGATGGATGGATGGATGGATGGATGGATGGATGGATGGATGGATGGATGGATGGATGGATGGATGGATGGATGGATGGATGGATGGATGGATGGATGGATGGATGGATGGATGGATGGATGGATGGATGGATGGATGGATGGATGGATGGATGGATGGATGGATGGATGGATGGATGGATGGATGGATGGATGGATGGATGGATGGATGGATGGATGGATGGATGGATGGATGGATGGATGGATGGATGGATGGATCATTTATAGTTTAAGCTTCCCACAGATTTGCTGAGATGCATGCACGCACATGTAGCGGGTCCCAGCTAGGGCTCCGCTGACAGATAAGATAACCCGGACAGAAACTGAAAACACAAAAAGTATTAAATGAGACAGGACCACGTCTGCTCATTCTCCAAGTCTCTGGATTATATTTATTCTCACATTCACTGCAATCATGAATTATATCTGGTTTTTTTTAGACACTGGTATTCACCATATTGAAATAACATTCACCTTAAATGTATAATTTTCCACGTTTCCAAGAATAAATTCAATTAAAATTGTATTAAACCAAAGATGACCATTTTCCCTTGTATTCATGTCACTTGTCCATCATTAATCATGTCATGTCTATTTCTAAGCATTTATACACTTCTCTCTCAACCTCACATCTTTACCTTTCAGTGAAAAAGTATTTCCTTTAACTGTACATAAGGTACATTAGGTATACTAAGCGCTCACTTAATACAACAGAATAATCTCCCTTGCAGTTGAAGAATTTAACCTTTTAAATAATATGAAACAATAACCAAGGCTGGCTCATAACTTGCCACTTTAACCCATAAACCTGAACTTTATCAATATTTACATTTCATGTGTGTGTCCTTTACCAGGGCTACAGCCATAGCTAGTTTTAACCAGCACATTAGCATTAACTTTAATATATTGAGCAATGTACTACACACACAACCGATTTTCACATAGCAATATCCAACAAATAACCCCGTAAAATACACCACAAACTGACTTTTACACATTCAGCATTCTCACAAATGCCGGGGAGCCGAAAGGAAATAAACATGAAAGTAACCGTTTAGCTACGGCGTCGGCCGCCATTTTCTCCACAGCCCTGGTCACGTATCATGACACTTTACTTTACACACTGAACAATCTTCTAATATGTGAACTACAAATCACGAGGGATTGATCTGAGCTTAAAAGCATCTGAAGTCACACAAAAAAAAGTTAAGAACCAACCTGAAAACACAAAAAGTATTAAATGAGACAGGACCACGTCTGCTCATTCTCCAAGTCTCTGGATTATGAGCTCCACTTCCGCCTCGCGCTGTGAAGGCTCCCAGACAGTGGCGCCGCCGGGAAGTGCTGCCACCTAGTGTCCGTTTCCCGTAACTTCAAGTCATTGTGTTTTTCTCATTCTTGTTCTTAATTAGCAGAGTAAATTAATCAAATAAAATGATACCACACCAAGAAATCAAAAAGTGACTTCAGAAATTAATAATACTCTACAAAACACTTTTGTGGGTATCACATCCACCCCAACAACAAAAAATGGCTCCCGACATTTGTTACAATCTTGAAACAAAAAAAAGAACCCTTTTTTTCTCAATGGATTTGTGTAGTAAATGGCATGTAGTATGGGTATGGTACGTACATGTGTGGCATGTGGGGACTAAGTGGGATGAACTGACTGGTCATGTGTGACAAGAAAGGTAGTGAGGCTGGGGTAAGCTGTGGGAAGATAGAATCTACATGGGTCTGTATTGACGGTTGGCCCAGTGACTCATAAGTGAAAGTTGGTCTTGGTCTCCTCTCCCTAGTTGACCTCCTCACTCCTCTGTGTTCATGTTCTGCAGGCAAAGTCTTTAAGTGGGGGAACTCAACCTTTCCTCCATTATCTGTTCAGCATGGCCATTTTGCTCATCCTCCCCAGGCTGAGGCAGGTGCACATCATTTGTCTGCCATTCATCCACCACCAATTCTGCTTCGCTTTCTTTTACAGGGACGTTCTGCTTGTGTTCCTTCCCAGGTAAGTTTGTCTCATCCATGTGTACATTGTCTCTGTCAGGTAAGTTTGTCTCATCCATGTGTACATTGTCTCTTTCAGGTAAGTTTGTCTCATCCATGTGTACATTGTCTCTTTCAGGTAAGTATGCTTCCATAGGTTTAGTTCCACTCATAGGTTTTGCATTAAAATGTCCCTTGTGGGGCATGGATGGTTTCCTCGGGGTCTGAACAGGAACTGCTGCTGGGAGACATGGCTTTGATACTGGCATTTGTCTTCCTCCTGCAGTTGTTGATCTGCCACACCCAGACTGATCACTTTCCATCGTGACGACAGGTGTTCTCAACCAATAACCTCCTGCCTCCTCATCCTCCTCATCCGTGTCTGATACCATGTCGATGTCAGAAGAGCCTGCCCTTTGCGGTTGTTTTTGTCTCTGAGGGGGTGTTGAGGCAATATCAGCTGACCGCACTGGGCTCTCGACAGGTAAATTGTTGACTAAAAGTAGCAAATTTCTGTGTATGGTTCTGTTTCTCGCATTTGGGTCTCCCTCTGGGTGAATGACATACACAGGGTTGTCAGAGATTTGCTTTTTCACCACATAAATCATCTTCTCCCAGTATGAGCGGAGTTTACCGGGTCCACCGCGCTCACCCATGTTCCGAACCAGTACTCTGTCTCCTGGTTTAAGGACCACTCCCTTTGCCTTTTGATCGTAGTAAGATTTGTTCTTTGCGCTTGATGACAAGCTGGTTTTGTTTGCGATTTTGTATGCTTCTGTCATCCTCTTTGACCATTTCTCGACGTAACCTTTGTGTGTCATGGATCCATTGTTTTCCAACAATCCGAACAGGAGATCCACCGGGAGACGGGGGTGTTGACCATACAGCAAATAATGAGGTGAGTATCCGGTGGACTCATGACGGGTGCAGTTATATGCATGTATCATTTGCGGTAAATGTTCCTTCCATCTCTCCTTTTCCCTGTCAGTCAGTGTCCGTAGCATCTGCAATAGAGTGCGGTTGAACCGCTCCGCGGGGTTACATTGCGGGTGGTATGGGGATGTACGCGAGTGTCCGACCCCTGACAGCCGTCCCAGGGTACGAAAAAGGTCATTCTCGAATTCGCGTCCCTTGTCATGGTGGAGACGATTTGGGTACCCGAAACGAGGTATGTAGTCGTTATACATTCGTTCAGCTGCAGTTTGTCCTGATTTGTTTCTGGTTGGGTAAGCCTGAGCAAATCTAGTAAAATGGTCGATTACAACCAGAATATACTCAAAGCCTCCTTTGCTCTTCTCTAGGTGTAAATAGTCTATACAGACCAGATCAAGAGGGGAAGAGGAAGTCAGGCCACCCATAGGTGCACGAACATGTGTGGTGGGTTTCTTTTGTTTTATGCAGCTGCATTTTCTTGTGACATAATCCTCTATACATTTCTTCATGTACGGCCAATAGAAACGGTCTCTGGCGAGATGGAGCACACGTTCTGTCCCAATGTGTCCCATGTTGTCATGGAGATGTTTCAGGGCAACTGACCGGTATTTGACAGGTAGGACCAACTGTTTTCTTTCTGATGTCCGGCGGTACAGGACTTCATTTTCCAAATGTAATTGACTCCACTCATGAAGGAGCTTGCGAGTGAGTCCGCCCACTGACCTTCTGACCTCATCAGTGAGAACACTATTGGCCTCTTTCAGTCTTATTAATTCCCCTATTTCAGGGTCATCCTGTTGGGCTTTTGCTACCTCTTCACAGCTTATTTCAGGTAAAAGTGGATGAGGTGGTGTGTTTACAACACTGGAGGAAGTGTAAAGTGCAGCTATCCATGCTACATCCTTCTTCTGAGCTGCTCTACCTCCTTCCCAGGTTGCATGCAGCACATCCTGAGACAGCTCCTCAGTGCATGTTGTGACGTAGCTGTCAATATCGAGCGGGATGCGTGAAAGTGTATCGGCATCGACATTGTTCTTTCCAGGTCTGTATTTTATGTTGAAGCGGAACTCTGACAACTCTCCAACCCAGCGATGTCCAACTGCATTGAGTTTTGCAGTGCTCATGACATAGGTAAGTGGGTTGTTATCAGTGTAAATGGTAAAATGTGGAGCGTAAAAGAGATAGTCTCTGAATTTCTCGCACACTGCCCATTTCAGAGCCAGGAACCTCGAGTTTTCCGCTGTGGAGTCTGTAGTTCCTCTCCGCCGGTGTCAGAGTTCTTGATCCATATCCGATCACCCGCATTTTCCCACTTTGCTGCTGGTATAGGATTGCCCCGAGCCCTTTTTTCGATGCATCGGTGTGTAAGATGAATGGCTCTTCAAAGTTGGGGTATGCGAGGACCGGGGGGTTGATCAGCATGCTGATTAGCCTCTCCAAGGTGTTTTGGTGGTCAGCCTTCCACTCGATGGGCGTTCTGGATGGGAGTTGGGGACCCTTGGACTTGCAGGGACGTGGAAGAGGCTGGGGCATGGAGGACTTGGCTTGGAGCAGCTCATACAGTGGTTTTGCTATTTTAGCAAAGTCCTGTACGTAGGACCGGTAATAGCTCAGGAAACCGAGGACCTGACGGAGCTCACCAATAGTTTGGGGCGTTTTGTTCTTTAAAGCCAGCACTGCGTCGATATCTTTGGGGTCAACTCGAACTCCCTCGGCCGACACCAAGCGTCCAACATAGCGGACCTCCTTCTGGAACATCTCACATTTCTCTGCCCGTAACTTCACTCCATGGTGTTGCAGTGCAACCAAGACCCTGCGAATCACCTCCACGTGGTCACCGAAGGATTTGGAGTAGCAGAGTAGGTCATCCAAGTACGGGATGCAACACTCGTCTCTCAGGGAACCCAACATCTCCTCCATGCTCCTCTGAAAAGCCGCAGGTGCATTAGAGAGTCCAAATGGAATTCTTGTCCATTCGTAAAGCCCCAGGGGGTGATGAAGGCGGTGAGGTGGCGTGACCCTTCTGCTACAAACCCCTGGTGGTAAGCTTTACCTTGGTCAAGTATGCTAAAGACTGAATATCCACCCAGCGTGTCTGTCAGATCCTGTATTCGCGGCAGTGGATGTCTGTCAGGTACGGTTTTTTGGTTAAGGAGGCGATAGTCTATGCAGAGTCGCAGAGTACCGTCCTTCTTCCGCACACACACCACTGGAGCGGAATAGGCGGACTTGGATTTCACTATCCATCCCTTTACAATAAGATCTTGAATGTATTCCTTCACCTCTTTAAACAGTGGCTTGGGAATGGACGTGTATGCTCTCTGCACAGGAATCTCTGCCTTTGAGGTTGATCACCATCTGCAGATTTGGGATACAGCCAATGTCATCTCCATCTCTTGCAAAAGCGTTTGACTCCTCATACAGCATCCTCCTAACAGCTTCCTGCTGTTCTTCCTCCAAGTGATCAAGGTTCACAGGTGGGTGCCACAGGGGTGAAACTGAACTGCTGGCATGAGTTGTGTTGACCTCCCTGACAATTGCTGTAGGCTGTGTTTTGTCCAGGATATTTGCCTCCACAACATTTTCAACATGCTGCAAGACCCCTAATGCTGTTTTTCGTGATATTGTGATGTCATGATTGGTGTTGTTGCCAATAGGGACGGTGACATAGGGTTTGATTGGGTTCTGGATTTGTAACAAACTTGGTCCCACATCCCACTGTTCAGATGACAGACTGTCTTCATCTGTTTCAAACAGTACTAACTGGGTTGAGGTATCCATGTTTGGCGGGACCCTACACTTCACCCACGACACTTTGCCAGCTGGGAGTACAATGTCTTTGGCCCCTGTTCTCACGCGCCCCTGCTGCATGACTAACTTTGATGTCTGAACGAAGTTAACAAGAGCCTCAGCTGTTTCACTGGGGATTGATATAGCGTTGCTAAGAAGGCTAACTAGTACTGGCATAAGCTTCGCTGAATGGCCACAAATTAACACTTCCAAAACATTAAAGCCAATTAACGGCCTGTCCATGGAGTAGCTGCTGACAAGGAATGGGACACTAATGGACAGATTGGGATCCAAATTTCCTGGCAAGTTCACTGTAATAGCAACCCACCCATCATATGGAATGAGACCACCGTTTGCCGCAATGACCTTCAGTTCCTCCTCCCCTAAAATCTCTGAAACTGGGTGAGTATTGAGGTCTGGCAGGTATTCGTCTTTCCAGGCACGACTGACGATACTGACTTGTGACCCAGAATCGAGCAGTGAGGTGGCTGGTAAGCCATTTAAATAGCTCTGAACTAGGGCCTTCTTACCAATAAGGCTGGCAACAGCTCTGGCTTTAGCTACGCGTGGTGGTTGAAGAGGGGGCTGTGCTGCTTGTGTGCAGTGACTTTGTGTGCTTGTCATTGTTGGGGTCGGGAGTGGGGATGAATGTGTCTCACCGCTTTTTGTCTCACTTGTTGGTTGGGACTTAGTTCCAGACTCGGTCACTAGATGTCCCCCTCCAGTGGCCGGTTGGAGTTTCCCTGCCTCTTTGGACGCTTTAGACAGCCTGCTGCACGGTGCCCTTCATCTCCACATATGAAACAATGTTTACAGTCCTGCCTGTCTTGTTCTACACAGTTTGGACAACCATATGGTTTTCCGCGTTTCGACTGTGTCCTATTTTGACTGTACTGCCGCCCATTGTGCATTTGCTGCTGTTCATTTTGTTTCTGCATTGTCATAACAAGTCTGGTGAGCTCCTCTACTTTGGCTGTGAGGTCTCTTAGGGGATCTGGTTTTGTTTGGTTTGATTTGGACTCTACACCCTCTTGCTTTGGGTTTGACCTCTTTACCCCATCAGGCTCAAGTTGTGCGCTGTGCGTGTTCGTTACTGACTGTCGGCGGGAAGGGCCAAGTCTTTTCATCCTCTCATTTTCTTCACTGGTGATTTTCGTCACCTGGCGGAGGATCATTTCATCAGTAACGCCGCTGCTCGACAACAAAGGTTTGAGTTCTCTGCGTATGTCAGTGTGTTTGTGCCCAAAGCCTTGGTATACTGTATGCAGAAAAACATCTTGTACAGTAGCAGCAGAGTATTTAATGTCAGTGTCAGCCAACTTTGAGGTGAATAGGATGCGTTGTTTTAAACCTATCACCCGGTAGAGAAATTGTTGTGGTGTTTCATTCTCTTCTTGTTTCGTGCACATCAGTTCTTGGCACAATTCTGTGCTGTTTTTTTCCCTTAGGTGAGTTTGGAGGAACCCCTTAAGTTCGGCCACTGTCATGTCATCTTTATTTATCAGCATCTCTTTGAATATGCCTGGTCGTATGATTTTGAGCACACCACGAACAATCTCTCTGAATCGGAAAATCCTTCCCCTGATTCCATCATCAATTTGCTTGCAGACATTATTGTAGCTGATGTCAGAGGATTGATCACCAACCTGACCGCCTTGCACTTTAAATTCCCTCCTGGGTAGGTAACTGAGCTCTCTCATAGACACCATCTCCTTGTGAGCTGACTGGGAGGCCGGTTCAACCAATGGGATGCTGCTCAGCTGTCTGGGCAGAGCAGAGGGCACGGGCAAATGTGTCTGTGGTGGGGTAACATGTGCTGGCATACACTGCATGAGTTTCTTGTTCAGCTCCTCATAGCCAGCGAGTACTTTGAGCAAATCAGCGTTTGTTGTGTCTGGTGCATTTAACATTGTAGCTTTAACTGAGTCTAAATCTGGTACAGCAATACCACTAGGTGATGCAATGCTGACTGAAATGGGTGTGTGGTGACTCTGAATGTGGGTATCTGTAGTGGCACTAGGAGGTGTTTGGGTAATGACAGGACTATCAGATGAACCAACAAGATCAACAGACTCTTTACCACTTGGTGCAGTATTTACCTCAGAATCACGACATTTCACTATGTCATCAATAACATCTTTTAACATCAGCAACTGAACCATTCCCTGGTCTTCTGTTTCAAGTAACCGCTTGCTATATAAGAACGAGTGAATGTGATCGTAATAAACCTCCTGGTCTCCCTCCACAAGCTCTGTCTGTTGCACGTCCAACGCTGGGTCCACCGCTACCGCAACTCGAAGAAGCTCTTCCGTTGACAAGGTGAGTAAGCTCTTCCTGATGTCCCACACCAGGCTTTTCCTCCCACTGTCTGACATGATGGCTCCTTGTTCCCCTCGTGACTGGCAACACAGTCTGATGATGGTACACTCGGCTCTGGATCACAGACCTCCACTCGTCCACGGTTGCAGTCCCCACGGCTGGATGGGTTGTTGACTGGCGGCTGGATGGTGCGGCACCTCCTAGTTGCTGATCAGTGTTGTCATCAACTTCACTCGGCTTCCGGTCCAGTAGATGGCACCGAAGAAATCCCGGACGAGCCCCCAAGAATCTGTAGCGGGTCCCAGCTAGGGCTCCGCTGACAGATAAGATAACCCGGACAGAAACTGAAAACACAAAAAGTATTAAATGAGACAGGACCACGTCTGCTCATTCTCCAAGTCTCTGGATTATGAGCTCCACTTCCGCCTCGCGCTGTGAAGGCTCCCAGACAGTGGCGCCGCCGGGAAGTGCTGCCACCTAGTGTCCGTTTCCCGTAACTTCAAGTCATTGTGTTTTTCTCATTCTTGTTCTTAATTAGCAGAGTAAATTAATCAAATAAAATGATACCACACCAAGAAATCAAAAAGTGACTTCAGAAATTAATAATACTCTACAAAACACTTTTGTGGGTATCACACACACAACATAGATCTCTAAAAAAAACGACAGAAGAGAGTTCATCAGGAAAGGGTTGTAAAACTTCTTTTTGAAAACTCAATCAGTCAATTATTCAACAATCAGGGAGATTGTGAAGAAATGGAGGAAATTAAAGACCATTGTTAACTTCTCCCGAGGAGGCCAACTGGTTGATGTTAATGTGCATAAATCCACCATCCAGAGAATAAGCAACTCTCTAAAAAGAAATTTGCAGCCTATCTACAATTGTTGAAGATCTCAAAAGATGCTAGAAAGACCTTTGGTGGAGGACAGACTTGTTTAACTTAGAAGACTTTTGTGGCATGTTTCATGCATCTTTTGTATATAATGGTTCTGTTAAAGTATTCATTTATAAATATTTTTGAAGATCCAAAATAAATTCTTGACATTGACCCATTTTTTTAAAGAAAAAGTTGTGGAAGGATCTGACACAAGTGGTTCATAAGAGAAAACCTTTCAGTTGTCCAGAGAATTACAGCTGTGTGAGAAAGTGTTTGCCCCCTTCCTGATTTCTTACTTTTTTGCATGTTTGTCACACTTGAAGGGACCAGAGGCGAGGTTTAGAAATGAAACTCACGACTGCCGCGACTGGCGCTTCAGGTAACTGCAGCCACGAGCCAAGCCGTCACGGGAGCGTGCACAAACTGAAGCTATAATGTTGTTTACTAACCTTTTTCTTCGTAGTTCCACTTTTTAGTGTCTTTCAGTTGATCTGGATTGTTTGCTGATGGCAGAAGAATTCATAACTATCGCTTTCAGTGTTTGAATTTACCGCGACTGTCTTCTTCCTGTATCATAACTGTCGGGGATGCGAATGTAGCATCATTTGACGTCACATCCGCAGGGCAGCGTGGGAAATAGGGGATTAACACGCTTCCGTGTTCCGAACTTCCGGTTTTAAACAGTTAGACGGCCCACTTCCGGTCCAGTTCAATGTCCCTGCTTTACTTCGTAGATAATGTGAATAAACGCCAACCCTACTGAAATTTTCACGGATTCCAGACTAAAGTGATACTAAGGAGGAAGTGGATCAAAGCGATTATCCAGAGTGAAGGGCCGAACTTTATAATAAAACAACGTAGCATGTTTGTTTGTAGCCGAAGGGGCACAACACCGGCATGCTAGCATTAGCCAGCTAGCGTTTACCGACGTGCTTAACTTTGTGCGTCTTAAAACACACATACATCTGAAAATCGGGTCTCTACCCCCCGTTTCCAGTGGAACAACTGGGGACTGCCAAGAAAGGAGACGCTTTCAGATGCTTGTGTGTTTTCAGCCGCACAAAGTTAGGCACGTCATCAAGCTGGCTAATGCTAACCTGCTAACAGTAGTCCGCCAGCTACTACTTTGTTAAACTTTGTAAATCGGATAAACGCCAATGCCAAGTTTTCATTCCAGACTGAGTGATGCTGAGGAAGAAGTGGATTAAAACGACCGATTCGCCGTGGTGAAGGACCGAACTTTATAATAAAACGACACACGTTTGTTTGTGGCCGGCAGACTATACAGTCGTGTTAGCCTGTAAGCATTAGCCAGCTCGATGACGTGCCTAACTTTGTGCGGCTGAAAACACACAAGCATCTGAAAGCGTCTCGTTTCTTGGCAGTCCCCAGTTGTTCCACTGGAAACGGGGGGGTACAGACCCGATTTTCAGATGTTTGTGTGTTTTAAGACGCACAATGTTAAGCACGTCAGTAAACGCTAGCTGGCTAATGCTAGCATGCTGTGAAGTGCCGGTGTTGTGCCCCAACTATTATAAAGTTCAGCCCTTCACCGCGGCGAATCGATCGCTTTGATCCAGTATCACTTCGGTCTGGAATGAAAACTTAAGTATGTTTGGAGTTTATCCGATTTAAACAGTATAACAGAGCAGGAATGGCTGTCGTTAACATGGCCCGGAAGAGGGAGTGTCCAAAATCCGTGAACTTCCGGTAAGCCTGATAATCCCCTATTGGGAAGTGACAGAATCCCAAGCTGTACAGTCTTAAGCATTCAATTAAAATGACTTCTCTTCTGTTGATCCTTCATGTGGAAAAAAAATGTTGAATCTTTCAACATCTTTTAATGTCTTTACCGTTTACTCTAATTATGCTGTGGTATCAAATATCTGTGTTGATAAGAAGTATTTATTGGTATCAGTGATCATATACATCTGGTCAGACAAGTTTCAGGTTTCAGGGTTTGGTGGAGAGAATCAGAAAGTTGACCAACCTGCGGTTGTTGTGCAGCACAGCAGTGAGATCAGAGCTGCAGAGAAATGACACTCAGGTCAGTTGGAGCTTTGGCAGAGATGCTCTGCTGTGGGAAGCAGCAGTGATCATCTCTCAACATTTCCATCCAGCAGACGGGACTCACCCAGCAGCCTCTGGACACATGTTCCCTCCATCCTGCAGCTGGATCAGATCAGACCAACAGCAGCTGGACTCACAGAGATGCCTCCTCCTCCTCCTCTTTGTCCACTTCTATACGTCAGGTCTGTTTCTGCCTTTTTCTCTGCAGCAGAAACCACAACACACCTTTGAAACAGGAACAGAGAGGAAAATACAGAAATCCCCAAACATCACATAATAGTAAACAGGAAGGAATCTTAACTTTGACTTCAATTATCTAATGCACAATTATCGGAAGAAGGTTTGATTTGTGGCTAAAGTTGTTTAAAATCTTTGTGGTACATTTATCTACAGAGGTGTTAGTATGTCCTCAGATATATGATTCCTGTTCTTCTGTGTGCAGGAATGGCTGTTTTTGGCGGGAATTGAACCACAGACTCCCGGGTGAGAGTCATGCACGCTAACCAGTCAGCCAAAGGGACATCCCCTTGGCCAAGTAGCCAGGGAACATGAACACTGAAGCATAGTGACAGGACTGTCAACTGCCACATTTCTCCCCCTTCTTTTTCATCAAGCACGCCCTCGTGCGTCCACGTAGGCTGCCACCCATCCAGAATCCATGGACCCACCCTTAGTGCTACATGGAACCCTACTTGCAGCGCCAGATTGTGGCAGGACGCAGGAGGGCCCGGGCAGGAATTGAACCACAGACTCCCGGGTGAGAGTCATGTGCGCTAACCAGTCAGCCAAAGGGACATCCCCTTGGCCAAGTAGCCAGGGAACATGAACACTCGGAGGCATAGTGACAGGACTGTCAACTGCCACA
>JALJCO010011556.1:0-41941 GCA_023101725.1 Atherinomorus stipes
CAACCTTTTCGCTCTTCTTATTTTTGACACTAGCCACCCACTACACTTGGAATTTTCAAGATCGGATATTCAGAAATAAAGTTATGAGCTCTGCTTTTTCACCGGCTCTCGCGCAGAAACTTGTCCACTTTACGGGTGCTCATGATCGGCCTGAGTGTTGCAAGTCACACAGCGTTTTCCACGGCTGCAATAAGCAACAGAGGCCTAACTTTTGCAGGTTTCTTAGTGTCTGAGCCCCAAACATGAAACTTGCCTGCTAATCGAGCGCCTAGCATGCTATGTGAATGGGACGGTATCATTTATAAATATGGAAAGTACTATGTTATAATAATAATAATTGACAGGGATAAAAATACGTATTTCCCTTTTGTCCCTCGTCTTGACATTTAGTTTGAGAGTGAGAGATGAATGAGTGAAGATCTGCGGATGCAGATCAGTGAAGATGATGTACTTAACTGCTTCAAAGCTGTTATTTTGTTGGGGTGTAATTTAATCAGTTATGTCCAGACCAGTTGTTTTTCAGTAGGAGAGATTTCTGGTTAATCACAGGCTGCAACTTATCAAAGCACAAGGCAGCAATCACCAAAAGCATCACTGCAAAAGCTCTGCTAATGGTAAAAAGCATACGGTCCTTTTAAAAAGGATATGCAAAATTGAATGTGATGTCATAAGCGACTTGAGCGACAAAAGCGAACAGTTTTTTTGTAGCAGCTATTTTTATGAGCAACAAAAGCTATTTTACAGCTTTAGTCGCTCTTGGTCTGAACGCACAGTTACAGAGCTTTGGGGGGTAAAAACGCAAATATCTGAAAACGACCTTTTTTACATTGTGACATTTTCTGACAGTGCAGGTGAGTCTGGACATCTTTCATGTCACCCTGCACATGCGCTCTTTGACCCGGCGGGTCTGGTTCTGTTGAACATTTATGCCGCTGGGGAGGACGCAGAGATTATATGAGCCATAATCAGCTCCTCCGTACAAGTGGTGCTTCTGTTGTTTTTCTGCTTTTTCTGCTCACATCTGAATGTGTGGTTGAAAAGTTTCACTGCCCGCTGGAGACCCAACATGCGCTCCATTTCTGCTCATGTTTGCGTTTCTCCTTTTATATTCATTTAATATTCTGCTGCTGCATAAAGGGGATCTCTCTCTCTTTCTCCCTCTCTCTCTCTCTCTCTCTTTTTCTTTCCAAAAACGGAAAGAGTTTTGCGTTTTCCATGTCTGAGATGTCTGTAACCAGGGCACTCTGGATCAGGTTGTTTCTCCTCTAATTCTCTTCAAAAGGAGAACTGATGATCGGCTTAAAAAAGCAGCTGTAACTTTCCTTCAGCTTCCTCCTGTTTCTACTCTGTGGCCTTTTTATGCGAATCTGACGGAGATCCTATATAAAGGTTTCTTATTTAGAGTTCGCATCGTGCTCGTCTTCACCGTAGCGCGAAGTCCGAGACTCATGATCCTGAGCTGAATTTGATCCAACATATCAGAAATGTCACAAAGACAGGTTTTTATCATCTTAAAAACATCACCAGAGTCTGCCCATTGCTCTCTCTTGCCAGCACGGAGGTGCTGATGCATGCTTTTATTTCCAGTAGAATAGATTACTGCAATGCTCTTTTCTCTGGTCCTCTTAAAAAGAGCCTTTCTAGTTTACAACTACTTCAGAACTCAGCCGCATGTGTTGAGGTCCTCAGGTACTGGCCTTCTGGTTGTTCCCAAGGTTCGGACCAAAACTTATGGTGAGGCGTCATTTTGCCATTATGGACCCCAACTTTGGAACAGCCTGCCTGAGGGCTGCAGAGACTGTCCATGTTTTTAAGAAAAGGCTCAAGACCTACCTTTTTGGTTTAGCTTATATTAGGTTTTATTCCTTTTATAAGTTGGTCCTTCTTACCAAGTCATCTTTTTATTTATTTACTTCTCTATCTTTTTAACTAGTTTATGGTTTTTATAATTCTGTTTTGATTACTGACTTCCTTTAACCAAGTGTATGATTTAGACTTATTTTTTAGGCTTTTGGGTTGTCTGTATGTGTGCTGTTTTAGATAAACTTGGGGGACTGTTTATGTTATGTGTTGTTTTTATTATGTGAAGCACTTTGTAAAGCTGCAATGCATGAAAAGTGCTATATAAATAAAATTTGATTGACTGATTGATGATCCATAAGCTGATATCAGATACCGGCCAAAGTTCCAATAACATGCATCCCTATAACCAACTTCTGATTGCTGCGTTTTATTCAGCTTTTTACGTGGCCAAAGCTTCTCGGGATGAATAAAAGTAAAAAATTAAGACTAGTCCAAGTCAAATTGAAGACCTTGGATGAAAAGCTGGCTATTTTTTAAGATATTTTAAGGCTTTAAATTTAAATTTTTGAATTTTAGACATTTTTAGACTTCTTAAGACCCTGCGAGGACCCTGTTATAAAATTCTGAATGGTCTTGTTCCCACCCCATTACAAGAATTTGTTAGGAAAAATCATAGACTATGTGCGCGCCCAACACAGCTCGCTCAAATATAATGTATACATGCCCAAAGATATATTAATTTTTAAAAAGATATATACAAATACAAGAAGCTTCTCTGCCCTCTGGTGGGAATTTTGGTGAACTGCAAAGAAAAGCGAGCATAAAGGAGTCTTCTTGCTGTGTGGAATTTAGAGCAAATCATAGGTTGTCTTTTGTTCACATTCCAGCTTGCACCAAGACCTTTCTTCGGTTTTGAAAGAGCCTACAACCTGTGTTGTTCCCCATATAAAATCCCTTCTTTCTTGGGGGTGTCACAGAGCCTCGTTGGCGCAGTAGGCAGCGCGTCAGTCTCATAATCTGAAGGTCGTGAGTTCGAGCCTCACACGGGGCACTATCTTTTGACTTCTAAAGGTTTTTTTGCAGTAGAATTGGGCAGCGCAATCAATTCTGGATTTCTGGAGCAATTTTCTAAACCTAATTGTTCATAATAACTTCAGTACTAATCAATTTCTATGTGAAGATCTAAAAAAAAAATTGTATAATGATTTCATAGCAGTTTTTTTTTATTGTTTTATTTTGAGCAAACGAAGCAAAATACGTTCTATCCGAGTAGACATACATCTTGCTTTCAGAAAAGATAATGGAAGGAAGAAAAAAGAAGTTAATAAAAGAAAAAAAAAACATTTACAGTTGATCAAGATCAAAAAGGAGCAGGATGAAGTAACCACTCATATAGTCCTGTCCTCTCTACTAGCTAGTCTATTCTAATTAAACATTGTATCACATCGCATTTGTCTTCAAGACATCAAAATAAAAGAAGAAATAAGAGAAAAGAAGCCCCTCCACATAAATATAATGCAAAATCTGGCACACCTACCACCCTACCCATATTTACACATTTACTCATACTCGGGCTGGACAATTAATCGAATTTTGACCATGATTTCAATTTTGCCCTCTCACAATCATAAAAACACTGTAATCGAAGCACAATGATAATGTCACGTCTAACACCGCGTGTATGTAAATGCTACATGCTTTTTTTTTGTTCATCACTGAAGCCAGAAGAATCCTGAAGTGAACAGACTGGTGAAGTTATACAAAGCAAAGTGCAGGGAGTAGAGAACAGGAATGCATGTAGACTAGGGCTTGGAATCACCAGGTGCCTCGCGATACGATACTATCACATTATTTTGCCTACGATAACGATATTATCACAATACAGTGATTCTGCAAAAATTGATATATTGCAATAAAAGTATCCATGATAGAGCACAGTATTTGTCCCTGAAGACATTCCAAATTTATTGACCAAAGTGAGTCCATGTGAAATAAATGACAAAATATTATCAGTCAGTTGCACACATGTGACATCAATTCATATTATGAGTAAAACAGTAAAACTAAGTGCACAGTGGTTCCTCTTAAGGGAGCATATAAAAATAAACATTTCAGTCATTATTTCATTATAATCTCAAACTGGGTGGGGTCTATGAAAACCTGTACACACATTTTAATTTGTACTTTACACCATGTTTAAAGTTTAACCTGAACCTGCAGACTGCACATAGATATCAGTGTTAATGCTTTTCTACATGCTGAACCGCTGCAGATAGAACAACTAAGTCTTGCGAAATCTCACTATTGTCTTACAAAATCTCACGAGATTTGGTTTGCAAAAATGAAAAAGTGTATATTAATGAATATCAATGAATAATCGTGTATAATAATTGTGATTTCAATATCAATCAAAATAATCGTGATTATTTTTTCCATAATCGTCCAGCCCTAACTCATACTGCTGTACAGTATATTCTACATACACCTCTCTCACATACACACATAACTGCAAGTATCAATCCTTGCATAGTCATGTATACCAACACTACTCACAAAAAGTTAGGCAGGGTTTTTCCTGCATATAAAATTTGGAGGCAGCCGCCTCCCTTAAATTTCGTGCCGCCTCCGACTCTTGGTGTTGGGGCAACTGTTATTTTCTGACAATAGATATTATGTTAATTGCAGTTGCAGCTAGGGATGAGCCGCACACTCGTTTCAGATGAGTATCCGGTACAGATAGAGTAGTCTTGATGACTACAAGCATGATACGAGTAAAACTCGTCAATATCTGTGCTCGTGCTGAGGGAAAATCCTCATTTGATTACTGTCTGCATGCTCTGTGATTGTTCAGTCACACACAGCGCGCGCCCCCCTACACGCATCTCTTCAGCAAGGTGCGCTCCAATCGCGCACACGATTGATCTTTGCTTGGCTTGACTCTTGCTCACTTTCGTGCTCCTTCAGATTTTAGCTCACATGTATTTCTTCTTAAATGATATTTAAAGTTACTTCTTTCATAACTTACGCGGTGCATTTTGACAAAACGGCTGAAAACAGCTTGTGTCGCATTGGTCACTGCCTCCACTCTGCACGTTTTTTTCGTCTACCTGTTCTTAGTTTGGCTGTGACATAAAGTCAATTGTAAAAACTTTGCTCGTACTGAGCGTGGTGCTTTTGCGAAGGATGCAGTGAACAACGCTGACGTTTCCCTGTTTGCTATCACTGGATGTTTATATGAATCACCAATTCACACAAAGTACACACAAACGCACACAACTGAACTCACTAACTAGCAGTTATTGTTTTTTATTGTATATGGCTGTTCATAAAAAATATAAATATGGCAAATTAAGCTTTTTATAGGCTTTGAATACAGTAGATATTTTAACTGCTGCATAGTACCACACACACTCTGTGTGGGGAAAAAGCCAGAATGTTAGGTAGTGAAAATAAATAATTGAGAAAAAGAATCATCAGTTTGATCATAAAATTAAAAAGAAAATAAATTTAAAAAAGATTAAGTTGTGTTGAGTATGAAAACCTGTTCATGCATACTTCGTAGTTCATAATTTCATACGGCATGTGTTGTATCCACTTGAACATGTGTATATTCTGAACATGTTCTGATTTGATTTGATTTTTTTAAAGGAGTGATGACATAGCAGTTAAAAACTAGTTTATGTTGTTGGCATTACTGCATATGTAAATACTCCAAAGAAAAAAACGGCATTTTTTTACAACGGAGTATTGTTTTGAAACGCCAGACCTCACTTCCTCAGTAATACAGTTGGGTCCGGTGATGATATGGAGCTTTACCCGGAGACCACGTTGACTTCATTTTGATTGGCTACACCTTATTTGGTTATGACCTTATTTGGAGAATCTAGGTCAAGCTGCGGTCGGAGTTTGCTAAAGGCTAACTGCTAGCAACATGGGCACTTCAGACAGTGTGAGCTATGTTTATCAGACAAGACAGCATTTAGAAAATAAATAAACTTACAGGTAATGACAAGGTTGTGGTCGCCTCCCTCAGTGCTGCTGCAGAAGTTTTCTTTTAAATCCATTTGTTTGAAAATCCAGACCTGACTGCACAGAAGTAACTACTAGCTCCATACACAAAGCTGAATCAGACAGGGGAGGGGGAGGGGGGGAGCGGACGGTGCATAAACCGTTAGGAGAGAGAGAGGGGGCGCTGTTTACTTGATAGTGTGCTCTTATTGGTGCAATTAAATTACGTAGAATGATAGAACTACGTAGAATGATAGCCTGCTGCAGGGCTGTACAGTGCGAGCGTTTTACTCGCATATGCGCCTAAAAATATATTGGTGCGAGTACCAGAAAAAAAAATGGGAGCACGCGTGCGAGTATAGATTTCATCCCTCTAATTTACACTTTGCTCCTAAATAAGTCAGGATTGTTTTAAAGTGGAAATGAAACTGCCAACCAAACTAAATTTATTAATTTGCCAGTAGAAAAATACATGAAAAATATGAGCAAATAAGAGAAAAACGTAGCGACATTTTTATGGTCAGGACGCCGCCATGCGGCAGCTTTGAAGTCACCGCGTTGCTCCAGCTCCACATTGAACCATCGGTATCACCAGCTACACAACTACTAACAACTGTAACACAATTTAGAAGATGGACATAATGAAAGGCGAAGCTGAAAGGCCAGTCCAGCATCCAGATCCTGTTGCAGATGCTTTCCAGTCCGTAGGCCGCGTGACTAGAGAGGAAGCCGGGCTGATCTGTAGGAGGGGGGGCTGCACCTGTAGGAGCGGCTTCAGCGCATCCAGGCTGCAGGATGGTGAGGGAGAGTGCCACGTTTGGTATAAGGGGACCTGCCGCTGATTACGGGGAGTCCCGGATAGAAACAGCTGACGGTCATGTCAGAGAAACCTGCTGCAGAGCTGTTCCGATCATTGGACTGTAGCGAAGGGATTTATGAGTGTTGCCGATTGAGGTGTTTCTAATAACCCCGGCTTTACACCTGGTCCGTGACGTGAGCGCAGCGCAGCGGCTTTGCTGCGACTTCCTCGGCGCGAGCATTTACACCGTTCACTGTGCGGCCGCGCAGCGCACCCGCGAACGCACCAGCTGTTATTAGATTAGTGACATCACGGAATCACGGGAGGACTGCTAGATCGCCTGTGATTCTCATCCAAATGGTTCATTTTGTCCACATGTTCATGCGTCATGGTTTCTTATTTCACTGTAACCTCATGGACACGGAGATGCTGTCATGTTCAGGTAGTTCAGCAAGTTAAAAGCTGCACAGCTTTTGTTTAGGAAGTTACCGGATATTTTACGCTGAACCTGTGTCTGACTTCCTGCCTGGTTCGATCTGAACTACTGATATTAACGCGGTGTCGGTGCGTGGAGCGTCAAAAATAGAGCTGGCGCGTATCTGTAGCGCAGCGGCGCGGCACGCCGGAGCGACGACTGACCGCTCACGCGCCTCGGCGTGATCAATATGTTTCAAACCATTGATTACTTGGGCGCGATCCGGTGCGCATGGCACGCCGCTGCGCTGCGTTCACGTCACGGACCAGGTGTGAAGGGGTAAGAGGCTTAAAGAGGAACGGAGTTGGTGAATTACGCAGCGATGTTTGTAAGGACCGATACCGCAGATACCGATACCGGTAAACGGATCTCCGCTGGTGATATTAAAACCACTCAGAGCAGCTTCAGGCTTTCCCTCGCTGGCCTCTAGTTTACCAGACTCCCAGTCTTTAGATCATTTTCCTTATTTTCTCTATAAAATGTTCACACATGATCAGGAGTCAGAGGTTTCCTCTTCAGAGCTGCACCAACCAAACTGGTGACGTCAAAGCTTAGCTTTGCAAGCGTCTTTGTGGGCTTGAAATAATAATGATAATAAATAATCATGATTATTATTATCATCACCATCATCATCATATTAATAAAAATAATACATCTGGGAGATTTTCTGATTGAAGGTGATGTTTGGTTACAGCTGTAATCTAAACCATTAGACGTCTCTTTAACATCGTTAGCATGGCTCGTCCAGCTTTTCTTCCATGTAGTGAAACCAATAATGAGTCTGGGTTTTTATGAGAATCTTTGCAGTCATGAGAACAGATATGGGGGGTCACAACATGGCAACTTCTCTCCACATTGCTGTGTAACAAAGATTAAATGAAGAGGTGACCTGCTGCTGACAGTTAAGTATCTGCAGAAGAATAATCAGGGAGCAGGTGTTATCGCCCCCTACAGTCATAGGTTTTCGTGGGTCACAGGTTTTGCTGTAACACCGGTTTGGTGCCCTTTTTAACAACAATGCATAATGCAAAATCAACATCCATACTAAAGCCCACCTGACCCAGACCAACCCCACCCAGACCAAATCCTGCTGTGGACCGCTGGATGGACACAGCCAAGTGTGCCAACAAAAAAACTGTAGGACCGGGAAGTTCTCTGTATTTAAAACTGTTTGTTTCTTGGTGTAATGCATCATTTAGCTTGTTGCCTGGGCGAAGGTTATTATTATTAATATTTAAATGTGCTATTTAAGAAAATTCATAGTGCTCCTAAATAGCACAATATTTAAATGTGCTATTTAAGAAAATTCATAGTGCTCCTAAATTTTTTTCTGTGCTCCTAAATTTTTTCATTTGGGAGCACCAGTGCTCCTAGTGGAAAAGCTAAGCGTACAGCCCTGCTGCTGTCTGATTCAACTGTTTCTGAGCAGAGAGACAAAGCTGATAGACCATAAACAGGAACTTTGATTCTCACTCTGGACATTCACATGGCCTTATCAGTGCACAACAGATCATATTATACCCCCAAAACCCCAGAAAAGTTAAATTTGATGTCATGGCACCTTTAAAACTTGTTCTGTAAATAGGTCCTTTACTGTTGTGATCAAAAACAATGAATCTCAATTCTGAGGCTGCTCTGTAGTTCTCAAACAATAAATCAAGAAAGTTTTGATCAATCTGTATCAATTTCAGATTAAAAATAGTGTACAGATTTAAGCCCAATTTAAGATGGTTGAACAGATAGAGATAGTGATGTACTCGCTCTATTATATTGCTTGGAAATGGTACTAGTACATGTACGTATATGCGTGCACGTGCACATGTGCACATGGTCAGGATGGTACCACCTCCAGCTCAATTTGAGCCAGGAAGAACCCTGTTAGGGATATTCAACTTTTGGTTTTTGGAGAACATAATGATGCAGACTAAATATTTAGGCTCTATCGAATTAAGGCAGTTAGTTGTCCGGACGAATAGTCCCCGTCACCAGCTTAGGTCAGCTTAAAGGGTCAAACCCACTGAGGTTAATAACCCTTGGGGACTTTAAGCTGCTAAACCCGTTACTGGAGAGCTGGTTTTCCAGATTTATACCATCCACGACAGGGCTTGAAATTCACTTCTCAAAATGGGGGAATTCCCCCTTTGCATGCTTCACCAGGGGGGATTTGTATACTTTGGGGGGGATACTAACAGGGGCTTTACCACAGGTCTTACAGTGTCCTACTTGTACCTCAGATTAATAAGGAGCATTAATTTATCTTTTTCGTCCTTCTTCGTTTCCATCTTAGACAGTTCTCTTTCTCTCTCCCATTCTCTTTATCAGCCATCATCAGTTTTTACCAGTGTTGTATAGTAACTAAGTAAAAATACTTAGTTACTTTACTTAAGTAGTATTTTTTATATTTGTACTTTACTTTACTACTTCTATTTCTGATTACTTTTTATTTTACTTCACTACATTTTCCAAGAAAAAATCAATACTTTTACTCCATTACATTTACCTGAGCATCTTAGTTACTCGTTACAAAATAACAAGGAACGTAACAGCCAATGGACAATCTTTGTTTTGTTGTAGTGGGACTAGTAGCCACTAGTAGCAGCCTTGTGCAGCCGTCTCTGAAGCTAAACACACCTTTACCTGCCTCAGCAGCAGGTGAACTGCTGTTCAGCATCGTTGATCTGGTCTTCAGTCCAAGAAGAGTGAGACTGAGTTCTCGCCATTTTTGAGAAACAACTTCTTTGAGGTTGAACACAATGTATTTCAGGGTTCAGTAATGACTGGATGGACAGTTCATGTGCTGTCACACTGCAGTCATGTTAAAGTTCAACCAATCAAGTTCTTTGTTTGTTCGCATCATCTCCAAGCACCAAGAGTTTATTAGAAATTATTTAATATTGAATGGACGTGGGTATGAATGTTGGTAGGCATGCAGGTCTGTAAGGATGTGTTTGTGTGTATAGTATTTTTCTATATGATTGGGTTTATGTAAGGAGGTATTGAAGCTCCTTTATACTTTGGAAATTAAAACTTAAAAACTAAATTAGACAAATAAATAAAAGGTTAAACTTAAATTTCTGATTGCATTTTATTAACAGTACTTTTTACTTTTGATACTTAAGTACAGTAAATACTAGCTACTTTTTACTTTTACTCAAGTAATATTCTAGCAGGCGACTTTCACTTTTACTTGAGTCATTTTCCAGTAAAGTACTTTTACTTTTACTCAAGTATGGCTTTGGGGTACTTTATACAACACTGGTTTTTACCAACTCAGTATAAAAAGTATATATTGCAGTAATCTGTTGCATCTTTCAACTGCATAATTCTGGTAGTTCTTTCTTCCAGCTCTGTTCTGTTCTCTACCTTCTACGTAATCTCTTGTGTTTGATAAAAGTTATGTTAAAATAAAACTGGTCTTGGGGTTGGTTTATCAACAAGAGGGAAGCTGCGACATCTGACAGGTCAGAGAGGGAGAGAGAAAGGGAGAGAGAAAGGGAGCGCGCGAGCGCGCTTTTGATGGCCGACGCGGGAGGCGACGTCACTCCTCCTGAATGAAAGGGGAAGGAGCGACGTCGCCTCAATGTGTCGAGCCCTTTCTGCTTCGCTATTTTATGGCTCCGAAGCAAACGTTCACTGCACATTACGTTGCTGCAATTGCAAGCGGGAATTTCCCGCATTATGAGAGCGAAGTTTGCGGGAGTTGATGGTGTTATGCGCGATTCCCGCAATCCCGCAGTGAATTTCAGGCCCTGCACGAATCGAGGGTTTTTCAGACAGCTCCCTAGCAATTTGATGCCTTTTTTTACGGTCAGCCTCACTGATTAGTAAGGATGGGCCATATTTGATCGTGTGCGATATATCGTCAAAGAAATTCCCCACAATAATTTAAATTTATCGTTTTTATCGTGAGATGGCAATTCATCAGGTTGTGTTTGCAGTTGCACTACTTTGGTAATTTTAATAAGCCAAGTTAGTTTTGCCGTTTGCATTATTTGAATAAATGTGGAATTTGGTCTCTCATATTTCAGACTTGTTTGCTTGGTGTCACTACAGTTTTGCAATACAGGTGCACTACTTGAACTTGATTGATATAGTTTAGTGGCTTCTAGTATTTTGAAGGGCTTTCAAGACAGATTTTAGTGACAGATTTATAATACAAAATATTTTGCTGATAGTTTTTTTCGTCACTTATCATTACCGTGATAAATAATAGAAATTATCGTGATACATTTTCTAGTCCATATCGCCCATCCCTACTGATTAGTGGTTTTCTTACAGCTACACAGCTGTTCAGTCCCAATCCCTTGAGTTCCCTTCGCATTGTGCGTTTGGAAATGCTCTTACTTTCAGTATTAAACATAGCCCTGAGTTCTACTGTTGTTTTTCTTCGATTTGATCTCACCACACGTTTAAGTGATGGCCGATCACAATCATTCAGGATTTTTTTCCGGCCACATTTCTTCCTTGCAGATGATGGGTTCCCACTATCCTTCCAGTTTTTAATAATGTGTTGGACAGTTCTTAACCCAATTTTAGTTGTTTCTGCAATCTCTTTAGATGTTTTCTCTGCTTGATGCATGCCAATGATTTGACCCTTCTCAAACAGACCAACATCTTTTCCACGACCACGGGATGTCTTTCGACATGGTTGTTTAGGAAATGAGAAGCAAGTCATTGCACCAATTGTGGTTAAATAACTTGTTGCCAGCTGAAAGATAATCACCCATGCAGTAATTATCCAATAGGAGGCTCGTACCTATTTGCTTAGTTAAATCCAGGTGGCGACTTTTCTTTTGGCCAGGCAGTGTATTATAAAATGAAAAAGGAAAAAGTCTTGTTTGGAAGTATTTGGCATGCAGCAGACGAAGAAGGAAAACCGAAAGATGTAGACAGGCCTGTGTGCAAACAGTGCATCAAAGCGGTCGCAATGAAGTCCAGCAGCACAGCAAACTTGGCGAAACATGTTAAGGACTGACAGCCTTTCTGATGAATTCCAACAGGTCACTTATTTACAGCTCCCATTTATTATGTAACTTAAAAACGCATTATGAGTGACGGTTAGGGCCAACTAGTCCGCATTTCCCAACCTGGACCTTATTTCTAGGAATCATGTATTAACTCACCGGTAACATTTATGTGTCACTCTAATTTCTTCGGATGATGTTCACATTTCTCACCGTCTGTGTATAATCGCCATATAATACAGGTGAAGGAGGCAGCGGGAGTGGGTCTCTATATAACATTGGCTGTGTCTGAATGTCCACCCTATTCCCTACGTAGGGCCCTATATAAGGACCACGCCATTTTGTAGAGGTGTCTGAATGTCCAGAAAAATAAAAGGAATGCACTCAAAGTTACCCACAATGCATCTTGAAAACTAGTGAGCTTCGATGGTCCCTAGACGGGATAATATACGCCACAATGCATTGCGGTCAGGAGAGCTGAATGGCGCGAGGCGTTGCACACATGGAGCGGCACAAAAAAAAGGGATAGAAATAACATAAATCAAAGGGATTAAACACAATATAAGTAAATAAAAATACCGTCATTTAAAATTACAGGTTTGATTTGGAATGAACCATTTCGTGCATTGTGGGTGCCACCGTGGTTGCCACGGTAACAGCTGGTAATCGCGTGATTTGCAGCAAGGAAAAGTAGTCAGCTTTGTGTCTGGATCACAGACAGAATGAGTGCACTAGATAGTGCGCTATGTAGTGCAGCCCTATTTAGTGAATGAGGGGTTAGGGAGGAGGGAGGACATTTGGACACAGGCAATATGAAATGAAATGAATGAAATGAAAAATACTTTATTCATCCCCGAAGGGAAATTCAGTATTGTAAAAGCTCACTTTTTTTTTTTTTTTTTTTTTTTTTTTTTTTATAAATAAACAAAAAGTCAGTTAGTCTTGTTCTTTAGGGTGATGGTTGCTGGCAGGAATGAATTCCTGTATCTCTCCGTCCTACAGCGAACTTGACGCAGCCTCCCACTGAACACACTCTGTTGATTCTTCACCGTGTTGTGGAGAGGATGGGAAGTGTCCTCCATCATCTTCATCAGCTTGTGAAGCATTCTTTTTTGAACGATCAGCTCCAGCGGCTCCAGAGTTATCCCCAGCACAGAACCAGCTTTCTTGATCAGCTTGTTTAGTTTCTTCAAGTCTCTGGTTCTGATGCTGCTGCCCCAGCAGATGGCTGCAAAGCTAATTGCACTTTCTACCACAGACTTATAGAAGATCTGCAACATCTTTTTGCAGACATTAAATGATTTTAGCTTCCTTAAGAAGAAGAGTCTGCTCAGACCTTTCTTGTAGATGTAGTCACAGTTGCATTTCCAATCAGTCTGTTGTCCAGCTGAACTCCAAGGTATTTGTAGTTCTCTACCACCTCCACCTCCTCTTCCAGGATGTAGACAGGACTATGCTGCATATTCTTGCTCCTCCTGAAGTCAACAATCATCTCTTTAGTCTTGCTGGTATTTAAGATGAGCTGATTGTTACTGCACCATTTCACAAACTGATTGACAAGTTCCCTGTATTCGGCTTCTTGTCCATCACTAATACACCCCACAACAGCAGAGTCATCAGAATATTTCTGCAGATGACAGGACTCAGAGTTATACTGGAAGTCTGAGGTGTACAGTGTAAAGAGGAATGGTGAGAGTACAGTCCCTTGTGGTGCTCCAGTGCTGCTGACCACCATCTCAGACACACAACCTTTCAGTCTCACAAACTGTGGTCTGTTTGTGAGGTAGTCGTAAATCCAGGTGGTTGTGGAGGGATCCACCTGGAAGTTATGGAGCTTCTCACATAGCAAAGCAGGCTGAATAGTATTAAATGCACTTGAAAAATCAAAGAACATGACCCTCAAAGTGCTGCCTGACTGGTCCAGATGAGAGTGGGCTCTCTGAAGCAAGAAGATGATGGCGTCTTCAACCCCAAGCCCATTACGATATGCGAACTGTAATGGGTCCTGAAAGGTGTTCACTTGCTTGTTGAGGTGAGCCAGTAAGAGTCTCTCCAGGACTTTCATGAAGTGAGATGTCAAAGCAACTGGTCTGTAGTCATTTGGTTCAGCTGGTTGTGGTTTTTAGGGACAGGAACAAGACAGGATGTTTTCCACAGCACAGGAACTCTGTTCTGTCTCAGGCTGGTGTTAAAAAGGTGCTGGAGAACCGGACATAGTTGTTCTGAGCAGGTCTTGAGAACTCTGGGACTGACACCATCTGGACCTGCAGCCTTGTTCCGGTTCAGTTTTTCTAGTTGTTTCTTGACCTGGTCACAGGAGACAGTCAGGCTGGAGGTGGAGGCAAAAGAGGTCTCAGGATGTCCTGATGTGGAGGGAGATGAGGCTGTGTTCAGGTCCATGACTGAGGTGCAGGGTGACAGAGTGGAGGTGGGACAGGAAAGCTGTGAGCTCATGGAGGGTGTTATCTGTTGTTGTGTTTTTTTTTTTTTTTTTTTTTTTGGTGCAGCAGCAGTTAGCAGTCCGTTAGCTATATTTGTTTACAGTGAGCGGCTTACAGAGGGTCGTGGGGAATGGTGAAAGGAGAGGGACAGAGACATAAAGGCATGGATTCGTTCTTTCTACGTGTTGCAAATTACAAATTCCTGCCTTTTGGTGCAAATGGCAAGGGTTGGTCAGAGTTTTTACGGACCTGCAGCTCTCACAGAGGTCTGACTTTTTTCCTCTCTTTTTATGAATACATGATGTATTGATACTGTCAGGATGGAAGGACCATTTCACCCAGTATAACAATAAGTGTTTCTGAACAGGATTACTGTACCAACTCTGGCTTTAAGGCCGATATAAGCCGATACCGATAGAGGGCCGATTATATTGTGCATCTCTAGTCTATCTCTTGACTCTTTGGAGGTTATATTAATTTATTTTGAAGTTATTCCACTTCAGAGACTTTATTCAGGTACTAGTAAGCCAGTGGTCACTGTCCTAAAGTGTTGGATTGTAACACTGGATGAGAGCAGATCCTTAATTAAGCTTGAGCCAAGAAATAATGGGCTGAAAATTCTAATGTTTAAATTGGAAGTCTTTATTGGGCCCTTTAACAAAGTGTAAAAAGGTAACTATCAAAAATAACTTGCATATATTTACGGTGTCTTACTGGGTAATATCAAAACTATTAAATGCAAAATATCCACCAGGGTGAAGAGGAAAAGTTTCAGAATTCTTTTCAACAGTGTTATGAGTAAAGTTTTTAACATTAAGTTATGCAAAAAGGTCTCAGAGATGGTGTGTATCAAATATGATACAGTGTTACGAGGTAATGTTGATGCATCATTAATTATATTGGAATAGAAAACTTGGAATGAATCTTTGAAGGGAAAAACTCTGTAACTCAGCTCATTAATGCACTTGGAAGATTTTATATTCTTATTTTTGTCAAGGACATAAAGTTCAATATAGCATTTTTGACCATAATTTACTTACATTATCTCTAAAGCATGGTGAATTATTAAGTGTGCATACTGCTATTCTTTAAAGGTACAGTGTGTGAGAACTACTGACATCTATTGGTAAAGATGGGTATTTGAGAGAAAAGATGTTTTCTTTCAAATGACTTCATATTCCAGGCACTGTTGTAAATGTACGGTGGCCGTTAGTGGCCAAAATTTCCCAAGACATAAGATGTTTTCATCTGTGAGTGGATCCAGTGGTCTCAGGTGGAGCTATGACAGTACTATGAGTAACTATTTTTAAATATCTTTTAAGGCATTACTCATCCCAAACAATGATCTAACTCCCATTAAACAAAGCTGGTACAACAGTTTTGCGAGTTTAGAGGGTTCTCACTTTTCACACATTGTTTTGTCCAGGGCCTGAAATTCGCTGCGGGATTGCGGGAATCGCGCATAATACCATCAATTCCCGCAAACCTCGCTCTTATAATGCGGGAAATTCCCGCTTGCAATTGCAGCGACGTAATGTGCAGTGAGCGTTTGCATCGGAGCCATAAAATAACGTAGAATAAAGGGCTCGACACGCTTGAGGCGACATCGCTCCCTCTCCTTTCATTCAGAAGGAGTGACGTCGCCTCCCGCGTCGGCTCTTTAATAAAGCGCGCGCTCCCTTTCTCTCTCTCTCCCTCTCTGACCTGTCAGATGTCGCAGCTTCCCTCATGTTGATAAACTAGCCTTAGTTGGCGGATTTCCCACCGGTAAGACGATACTTTCACGGAGTCTTATAACGTAAATGTAACTTCGGGTCACCTGGAGGGAACCTGGTCTGGACCAACACCAGTCGCTGTGGCAGCGCCGGTGTCGGTCTCGTTTACGACCCAAATCCTCCGGATCCTCAGGTAGCGCCGGTGCTGGTTACGGTAACAAGCAGCCCAAAGAAAAGTTTTAGCCGAACTGGCTCAGAATATCCGTGTTTCATCATAATGACGAAGGCACGAGCTGCTCAGTTTAATGTTGGTGTGATGAAACCAACATCAGCGCTGCGTCACCGTTTCTCACATGGCAGCTGAATGTGAGATCGATTCATAGATAAAGATAGTATTGATAAATAATAGTTTGATATTAGGAATACATTTTATATTTTGACGCATAGGCTAAAGAGCATTAAATATGTCTTATCAAAAATCTAAATTTTGTATTATTTTGGAGAAAGAAGCTGATTTTGGGGATGTTTCCTCATCATTTTCTCACATTCTCACTACTCTTCACTTGTTCTTGTTTATCTTAGCTTCTTTATTGTTTTCTCTGTTTTTCCATTTTCTTTCCGATTAAGTATCTTTGGGTATTCTTAAAGGTGTTCTTAAATGTGTTATTATATTCATTAAGTTTCTGACAGTTTTCTAGCCTTGCATGTAGAAGATGCTCTGTCCTCCCCAAGACCAGTTTTATTTTAACAGAACTTTTATCAAATGCAAGAGATTACGTAGAGGAAGGAGAACAGAACCGAGCTGGAAGAAAGAACCACCAGAACCACTTATTAGAATTATGCAGCTGAAAGATGCAACAGATTACTGCAATATATACTTTTTATATTAAGTTGGTAAAAACTGATGATAGCTGATAAATCGAACGGAGAACAAGAGAGCTGATTAAAATGAAAACTAAGGACGAAAAAGACAAATTAATGCTCCTTATTAATCTGAGGTACGGGTAGGACGCTGTAAGACCTGTGGTAAAGCGCCCTGTAAATATCCCCCCCAAAGTATCCAAATCCCCCTTGGTGAAGCATGTAAGGGGGGATTCCCCCCATTTTGAGAAGTGAATTTCAAGCCCTGTTGTCCATTCAGGGACACCATAGTAGAAATGGTGCAACAAATATGGTAGCCTCCATATGTGCACCCCTCAACAAGTAGATATAAATGACTTAGTCTAAGAAAATAAACACATAACAGTTATTCTAGTGCAGCGATTACACAGGAATAGAAACACAGTTTTGAATTATATATCACATTTTTCTGCCATTGACCTTTTATTGTTTACACACTGTACCTTTAAGAAAAATCTTAATAGCAAGTAATGTGTTTCATTTCATGATAACTAAAATTGCTTACAGAACTAGTCTTGATTATAATTCTTCTCTTGTGTGAATCACAAACAAAGCCATTCGATAGCATCTGAATCTAAGCACGTTTACAATGTAATTCCATAAAACCTTCCATTAAAAAATCTTAAATTCTGTTTTTTTAAGTGAGTAAATGAAGCTGTCAGTGTGTTTAATCTTTTAACTTACAACTTGAGGAAAATCTGTTCCTTTGAATCATCATTTTTTGTTTTCACCTGTGATTGACTTTCACTTTTCCCTGTCTTGGGACATTGTTAGGGCTTTGTTCTAGCAGCAGCATGCTGTTAATTACACTCTTACACAACCACACATTGCAACAACACATGCTTAAACATGCATAAAGGAATCATAGCCATCACTTTGCTTTTGAAATAATGATGATTTCTAGTAGTCATGCAGATATTTAAGGTTTTATCTTATCACAGAAGACATGTTAATTCATCTCAAGCACTAAAATATTTACAATACTGTAGTTACATATCAAAGGACATTTAAGTAGATACTGCATAGACACACATGCCATGTTTTGCACACAGGCTCTTCCCTGTGGAGGCTTGAAAAACATTTTTCCTATTATTTGCAGAGAAACCTGACTTGTTGAAAAGTCTTTTTTTTCAAAAGGAAGTTCTGACAAACTTAGAAATAGGGGGAAAAAAGCATGAGAACTAGAATAAACAGAAAATTGTTTAAAAAGAAGTAAAGTTAAAATGAGACTTTTTTGTGTAAATATCTGCATCTTTCTTGTGGTTCATTCCAGGTTGCTGTTCCCCCTATGGCTGCACCCTGATGCTGTTCAACCTCCCACATCCAGCTTCTCTTCCCTCCTCCACAACCTGTGGCCTATTTATACCCTGGAGACTCAGCAGAGTCCATTAAAGCGACTGCAGACTACAGTGAGCATGAATCTGATAACACCCGGTTTACTGGATCGCTACGTTCACCACCTTTTCTTCAGCAGCCACAAGTGGGGAGGAACAGGCTATCAACTGGAAGAGATCTATTAAATGCAACAAGTTGGCAACAGCTTTAAAGTTCAGATGCCAAATTAAAGCTGATGTTCCACTCTGGTGAGGACAACCTCTGCTGCAGCGGATTTCGAACATTTTGGATAAAGCATGCACTTGGACCTTTTGGACTTAAGGTGTTGTCTTGTTCAGTTCCAATACAGAAGGGCAGCAGCCCATCTTAACATTCGTTGATTGACTTGTCTATCTTAACAACGCTGACATTTGGACAAGGACAAATATAAAAGGATTTTAACTGTAAATGGCCGAAATATTTGGAGGTAAGTCAAGTTTGCTTTATATTACCTTTTACATGGATCTAATTCTTGTTAAGTCAGAGCAGTGCTTACATGGGTGGGTAAAAATTATGTTTTGATTACCTGCTGTTATTTTGGTTATCTGCTTCATGTGACTAATGTGTGCTGAATTTTTATGTAAAACACATATAGCTGTTGTGTACACCGCAAAATAAGTAACAACTTTGTTTAATAAAATTCTTATAACAAAGGCTGTGTTTCAAAGTCATGAATGGGTTATATTGAGCTCAGCATACATGACACCTACAGTAAGACAGAGCTTACACTAAATATATCTTCAGTACCATTTCCTTTTAACTTAGTTTGGATTTTGTTAACAATGACCCTTTCTTACAGGATATCTAGTCCCGTGTCACTCCCAGTTATGAGCTAAGCCTGCCAACCCGGGGCGTACCTTGCAGGATGACTGCTGTCTGCCCCTCAGAGAGCAGCCCAGAGGGGGCTGAACCTGGGTCTGGAACAGCGGGCACCTCTGGGAAGAGCTCTGTTTCTGGGGCTGACTCCAGGGTCTCTAATGGAGACTCTGTTGGAAGTTCTGCTGGAAGCACAGTTGTGGGCAGTGGTGGCCAAAGGTACAGCCGCTGGAGTCGCCAGGACAGCTCTGACATCAACACAGACGATGAGGGGGCCACCGTCCGCCGTCTCACCCCGCTGGAAAGGCTGAATCTGGATATGTGCCAGGATGAAAGGTAGTGTTCAACGGATGAGGCAGAAACCTTTTACTGTACATTATGGCTTGAGATGATTTTGGATTTAATTATTCTTTCGGTTTGGTTTGGTTTGACTTTGAAGGGAAGTTTAATTCTCTCTGAGGTTGCTTTACTATAAACCATAAAGTATATTTACAGCACATCTCCTGTTATGTACTTTCCTCACAGGATAGTTCGTGAACTGACTGTGGGCAGAAGAATTGCTTTCTACAAGATTCGTGGAGAGATTGGATGTGGAAATTTCTCTCATGTCAAGCTAGGAATCCATGCACTCACAAAAGGTATAAACATCCCTGTTATCAGTGCCATCCAACTCCACTAGAGACACCTGCAAAAGGCAAATAAAACATTAGAAAATTCTCATATTAATATGACTTACCAATTAGATTCAAAGCATTTTGACATTATGATTATTATGTAAATGAGGTGAAAAAAAACTTCAAGGTAAGCAGACATTCACTCTGGCTGCGTACTAAACTTAAGTGATAAGTTGGCTGATAAGCCATTTCTGTCAATGGGCTGAGACGTTTAAAAAAGTTTGCCACTTTGTAGCAATTCACTAACAAAGCCATGAGTGCCTGGCCAGGGGGCTGAATCAGCCACAAAGAGACACTCTGTCTGCTGCCCTTGAGCAGATGGATTGATTAGAGATCTCCAGTTTCCTTAGCGACGGCTGAAATTGTTGCATGCTTCATCAAAGGCTAGAAAGAGCCGAAAATGAGCGCGTAGGTCTGAGTGTGTGCGCTGATGCTTAAAAGGTTTAAAGGTTACATTTTTCCCCCTTTTTTCTTGACTTCTCTGTACTAGGCCAGTTTGTGTGCGTGCATGCAAGTGATACCATTTAGTTAAAAACAAAATGAGCTGCAGTGCATTTTGAATGCTCCTATTGACAGCTATGTCACAGCTGAACCGGAGCCTAATACCACTCTTAATAATGCATACTGAAGCACAATTAGATATCTCAACACCATTTTGCTACTTTTCTGTATTCAGTTATCTGAGAAGTGTTGTTTATAAATCATTTAAAGGCACACAGCCAAGATCTTCCTTGTCCAAATTTGAAATATATGATGTGTTTAGATCTTTGGAAAGTGTCACAAAAGTGAATTTGTTTTTAAAATCGCACCACATTTTCTTTGCATTTTGAAGAAGGTAGATTAAATTTGATTCCCAAACAAAGCACTTGCTCAGCGTGTGTTTTCTGTTGTGATTAATTGTAATTGTCAAAACCCTCTATGACAGAAATAGGGGACTTCCCCTTCGTTAACAAAGAAAAATTTCCTTTTTAAGAGTGTGCTAAAAGTGGAAATGAACCCCCTCGGAGAACATACAGTAATAAAGAAAATTGGTTTCTCAGGGGAAGCTAATCCGCCATCAAATTAATAACAGCAAAGCACTGGTGTTGATAGCCTCAGGGGCAGTTCTTTGTTTCAAAGGTAGCACCAGGTTTCCATTTTGTTGACCCTCTTTCTTCATCAAGATTTATATACCAATATGGTTTTTTTTAAGAAAAATGTCATTGTCAGGTGAAAATGTCTGTCTGAACATCTGAAAATTGTGGATTGTGAAGTAAAACAGTAAGACAGTTTAAGCGAGGGATGCACGATATAATCGGTCCCCTATCAGTATCGGCCTATGTCGGCCTTAAAACTGAGTATCAGACATCGGCCACCACACCGATGTTTAACCGATCAGGTCACTGTTTCGAAAGTCTAAAAAAACAAAAACAAAACCACCTTCCTCTTCTTTTTCTTCTTCTTCAAAAACTTCTTTTTTACAGACTTTAAAACTTTTAAAGACTAGGGGTGGGAAAAAATATCTATACACTGAAATATTGCGATATTTTCACATGCTGATATTGACATCTAAAAATGCAGTATCTGTCTATTTAAGAATGAAATCTTGCGATATTTCATTGTTCCGTTACGAAATCTCGCCAGAATTCATGAACATTTTGCAATATTTTCATTTTCTGATATCAGATTGACATTTAAAAACGCGGTATTGATCTATTTTACTAACGAAATCTCGCTATATTTCATCGTTCTGTTTCGAAATCTCGTGAGAATTCATGAAATATCGTGAGATTTTGTAACAGAACGATGAAATCTTGAGAGATTTTGTAAGTAAAATAGATCAATACCACGTTTTAAAATATCGATTTAATATCGCCATATGAAAATATTGCTTTATTTCAGTGTTTCGATATTTTTTCCCACCCCTATTTTTCAAAGTGTCAGAAACAGATAACAAAACCGCTATTTGAAATGATTGCTTATTTTTTTCAGCTTTAATATCGATATTGGTTATTGGCCAATATCGGTGTATCGGATTTTGGCCAAAATTCCAATATCATGCATCCCTAGTTTAAGCTTTTTCTATCATCCTATTATTAAATTGTTAATGGACCATAAACCTTTCCTGTGGTATCACCAGACAAAGTGGCCATCAAGATCTTAGACAAAACCAAGCTGGACCAGAAGACTCAGAGGTTACTGTCCAGAGAGATCTCTAGCATGGAGAAACTACACCACCCCAACATCATACGCCTCTATGAGGTTAGCCTCAAACTTCTCCTCCAACAGCTTATCCACGTCCCATCTTGCATGCATACTTACTCTCATGCTCCTTGTCTTTTTTTCCTTTAGGTGGTTGAGACTTTGTCCCGTCTACACCTGGTGATGGAGTATGCAGGAGGAGGGGAGCTCTACACCAAGATTACTACAGAGGGAAAACTTTCTGACACTGATAGCAAAATCGTCTTTGCTCAGATCCTTTCTGCTGTGAAACACATGGTATCTACATATAGATATAGCTTATACTAAGAAAAAACAACTAAATCTTATTATTATTATTATAAACACCTTAATTTGGATTTGATTTTAATCTCAATAGTTGTATAATAGTACCATGAATATGACCATCAGACTTAATTCTTACAACAGTTAAGAGAAAATGACTGAATTTTACTATCAAAGTATAATGAAAGATTTATAAGATATTATTTTAAACTGTATAGTATTTGAAAATTTTGAACAGTTTACCAAAACAAAGATTGTTAACAGTTACATTTTACATAGAGAATGAAAAGGTCTTCCCATGCCAACTGACATAACAATCTCATTCATTCACAGATTTTCTGGTCAGAATTATTTTCTCTTTCAAACCATCTATTAATCTCACAGCACCAAGTAAAATCCTAATGATTTAAAGCAAACACCTTCTTTACTGAATTTTTGAGAATTGGCCTTCTGAGCTGAATTTGTGGTTCTTTTAGAGCCTCATTTTTCTCTCAGTCATAGTTATTTGTAGGGCAGGGTTGAACTCTTCTGTTTATGATTCATGTGATTTTTTAATTTCTGTTCTTAGATATAGCAATATTTTTAGTTTTTCTAGTTTTTCTTTTTTTTTTTTTTTTTACTATTTACACAATCAGGACCTTGGGGAATTATTTCCAGCAAGATGACTTTTTTTTTTTTGTCTTTTTGCTGCAGCATGAAAACAACATCATCCACCGCGACTTGAAGGCAGAAAATGTCTTCTACACCAGCAACTCTTGTGTCAAAGTAGGGGACTTTGGATTTAGCACACTGAGCAGCCGGGATGAGACCCTCAACACATTCTGTGGCTCTCCCCCTTATGCTGCACCAGAACTCTTTCGAGATGAGCATTATGTTGGCGTCTTTGTAGACGTTTGGGCCCTGGGAGTGATGCTGTTCTTTATGGTGACAGGCGCCATGCCGTTCAGGGCAGACACTGTTGCCAAACTAAAGCGGTGCATCATGGAGGGGACCTACGTTCTGCCCACGTGGGTGCCAGAAGCATGCCAGAGGCTGATCAGGGGAATCCTCCAGCCCATACCATCTGACCGCTGGACAGTGGAGCAGATGATGGGCTGTGAATGGCTGCTCCCTGTGGACTTTCCCCGTGCCATGGAACCATTTAAGCTAGAACCATCCCATCTAGCAGAGAGCGATCCGTCTGAACTCTTGGAGGAAGAGTTGGAGGTGAAAGGAGCCCTGGAGACTCTAGGCATCACTTCAGAGCACATCCTCAACAACCAGGGCAAAGACTGCAGGAGCTCCATTACTGGGGTCTACAGGATCCTACTACATCGTGCTCAAAAGAGACGAACTGTGGAGAGCATGCCTACTGTAACAGAAAAAGTTGAATCAACAACAACAACAACAAGTAAAAAGGAACGACTAAAAGTGTACCGAAATTTAAGGCATACATCTAAACTGTGTGTGGTTCTGTGACAAAAAATGTGCTTTGCTCTTGAAATGTATTGGTTTTGTCTGGGATGAAATTGCATGAATTTCATCAGAAAAAAAAAAAAATAGAAATAAAGCTAAATATAAATTAAACTCATGGAACATAAACCCTATTCAGTTCCTGGAACCTGGGGTTTCTTAGTATCGCTCTTGTAAGTAAAATTAGTCTCTGTGAGAATGCTGCTGCAAGTAAATCATTATTGTCTCTTTTTTCGGACAGGGACCTGGAATTGTTTTTTGAAATATAATTTATTTTAGTAACATAATGGTAATGAGATGGCATGCAGAATTTGATTGATAGCTGGCTCACACCCATCCAATGCACATTTCTGCTGTAATACCAACAAACTAAAATAGTCTGTGTTGCAGAAAATAAAGAAAGGGGTTGCAAATCAACATCATCATTAGCAGAAAAACTGAGATACACACAATCAATACATAAAATGTGGTATCTTAATTGCACCTTTCTTCAATGCCTTAGTGTTTTTTCTATTTTGATATTAAATCAGATGAACTGGTTTCATTAATGTTTGTGATGATGCAAATGGAGAAATTCAGATCTTATTTCATGTATCTCTATGAGATGTTCCTGCTGTTAGAATGGACCTCAATGTTTTCCAATGGGCTTTATGCACAACTGCACTACTTACTTTCTTAAGCCAGCTCCTTTGTCTCCTGTCTTTCATAACTGGACGATTTGATTAACCCAGGTGTGCCTGACCTCAGTAACCACAGGTACAATGGCCAGACACACCTGGATTAATCAGTTTGTCCAGTAATGAAAGGCAGGAGACAAAGGAGCTGGTTTAAGTTCAGGGAGTATAGAGTTGTGCATAAAGCCCATTTAGCTCAAAAAGCCAATAGATTACATTAAGCTTTATGTACCAACATACCAACTACCAGAGTTGTTCATTCATGTGGAGAAAATCTTTTTAATTATTTTTTTTCCAAGATAACAGAGAAATTCTGTCTTTACATCATGTAATGCCATGTCCATGCTGATGCGCTGACTAAAATAAACTTAAAATTTAAACTCATAGTCTTTATTTGGTAAATGCAAATCAAGGCAGGTTGTCCTTTTATATTTGCATACTTTAATCACTCATCCACATAAAATAGAATGCATAACATTTTAGGAACAGTTGTTGGTTGAATTCTTACAGGACTGCTTAATCCCCCCCCCAGCAAAATATTATTCCTTCATAATGTGCTGGCACAATAAAATGCTTTAAAAAGTGGCCCTCACACTGCTTTTCTATATATATTATGCACAATTTCTGTCAGTAAGGTTGTCCTATATTTTCTTTTTGCTTTATGAATCTGATAATGCAACTTTATTTATTGTATTATTCTAACATCTTGCGAGCACAGAAAGCAGGTCAATTGAGGGACGTGACACAGTTTTACACTCTACTACATTTCCCAGAAACACCCAAGAAAGCCACGTACTCAACTCATATCCGCCTTTGCGTGATGACGCATTTTTTGCCTCGTTGGAAGGTGGTTTCGGAAGGAAGCGCTCTGAGAGTAGACGATAGCAGTAGAGGAAAGCAGAGTGGAGACCCAAAGACGTTCAAACGCACATACTCGAGCTGTAATTTGACTCCTGTCATCATACGGTAAGAAATATTCAAATGTACGTAGTTATTCTTGTATTATCTCCAGTATTTAGCATGGCACGAGGGACCACGCCCTCAGTAGATAATCATTATGATAGGATTATTCGGCAAACCTTGAGAGCAGATTCGTCGACGTTTGCCTTCAGACGTTTCCTGTTGCTGCGATTAGAAATGATGCAATAGCATTTCTGGAGATTAATGAAATAAAAAGCTTATGAATCCCACCTTTTTTTTCTTGCACCTATCTTAAAGAAGTTATTTCTTTTACGTCAAACATTACACTGCAAGACAAAACTCTCAATTTTAAACGCAGTAAAGACACCCAGCATCCGGTCTGCATTAGATTTTTTGTTTGAAATATAAAATTTCCATTATGATAATAAGGTTATGCTTATGCAGCTTATTTGTTTTGACACTTGATATTGCATACAGAACCCATGACAAGGGCACGGGGGCGGGGCTCCATAAAGGATGAGGTCATGATGGACAGTAGTGGTGATGCAATATCGGGATTTGTAGATGTATTTCACATGGTTATCATCAGTTTACGGCGGCATTATCCATTTTATTTCATCACATCAAAAAAAAAAAACGTTTTAGAGCTGACCGGTCAAACTATTCATTCACATGACTGCAGCCTCCACGTGGAGCACAAGACAAAACAATGCAGCATCTTGGGAGAGGGAGCTTTTACCATGGCATCCTTTTGTCCTGCCGTATCGTGGTGATGGGATGGCTGTATCGAGAGAAATTTGCAGCTCAGCTTGACATATAAAATTTGATTATTTCTTGAGGCGCAAATGCAGATAGACTCTTATTAGATATCTAGACTGTGGTGAGACGATTGATTTAACCTTTGAAAATCAAGCACAGCAGTGTGGATATGCAAGTTAACAATGGAAAGATTCATTGTTCATTTTAGTCAGCCTGAGCTGTTATTAGTTGAGAAAATACATCATGGAACTGCCTGGAGCATCACCATCTAGTTCCCTCATTTAAAAAAAAAAAAAAAAAATTCACAACAAATTGGAGTCCTGTGACGAAAATGCTTGTTTTTTTTAATAGTCTAAACAGTCTAAAAGCCAATGAAACTGCTGAAAATCTTAAGCTATTCATTTGTTTGTTCATAAGATTTTGTTTATATAACTACATGTTTAAAAATTGTTCACTTAATCTTTATTTGGATTCTGTAACTATGGACAAATACCAATGCGTTCTAGGTAGGTAGGTAGGTAGGTAGGTAATTTATTTCGAGACATGTAATAACCAAAGATGATCATACATTAATGAACTAACAATAATGAAAACATTAAAAAAAAGAAAGAAAAGTTAACAAAATAAACCAACTATACACATAGTTTTCAATAAACACATCCGAAAGGGAGTGGGAAGAAGTATAAACTTATAATATCCCACCCCTTTTTATCCAATCAATATCATTCAGTCACTTAGCTTCCAATTAATGTCATAACTTTAGTAGTAATATGTTAACAACAGCAGTTATTATAACATTAATAACAATTACAATGACATTACTATGCAAAAACTAGCGATATCAATATTACTACTACTACCAATACCAATGGCAATAATAATAATAATTATAATAATAATAATAATAATAATGTTATTATAATATGATTGTTATATGATTTTAAATGCTATTGAAAGCAAAAATGTAACCTTTTCTGGTTCATCTGATACTGTTTTGCCACAGATGTCAGTGATTGAAGACCTTCCAGAGATGGATGGAGCAGACTTGTTAGGGCTACTCTTCAACAACGCAGGGGATGGATCCACTGAGCCCTTTTTTCCTGATGAGAATGGGCTCATTGAATCCTGGCTGTCTGAACAAGAAGTAAGAATTACTTGCAGAAAACAAAACAATTCCTTGTTTATAAATGACTGAAAAAGCTATGCCCATTTAATTTTTTTTCAACTTTTTTTTTTTTTTTTTTCTAAGTTCACTTTAATTCAACTGTGTGATTTTGCCTTCCAGATGCTGACCGGTATGGACACTGAGGACTTTCTCTCAAGTTTGTTGGATGGAGAGGACAACATGGAAACTATCTGTCCCTCTCATTCTCCAATGGGGAGTGACAGTGGCATTTCTGACGACAGCAGCACAGGGCCTGGGAATGGCAATCCTTCAGGATCCCTGAGTCCTCATGGCAGTGACAGCGACATTGTGCCCAGTCCCAGCTATTCCCAGCCCAGCCCAGTGCATACTGATCCTGCTCTGACCTCCAGAGAGATGCAGACAGAGAGCCTGGAGGCCTTAACCGTCCAAGCAGATCACAGCTACTCCCTGCTGCAGAGTGGAGCTAGGGACAGGGACATGGACATGGACATGGACATGGACATGCTGCAAAGTGTGAGGGCAGAGAAGTTGGACACAGATGTCTTCATTGATCTAGGTATGTGTTGACAAAGATTCCCAGAATATAGGCAACTTACTTAGTGACGCTAACCTTTTCTTCAGTTTATGTGATTAGCCAAAAATTTGAAGTTGAGAAAATCAAATTAAGATGTTTTAATATGATTTTTTTAACAGATGATCTGGTGAGTGATACGGTGGAGGAGGATGACACCAACGAGCTGCCTTGTACTTTGGCCATAGAGGATTTGGCACAGGATTCAGCGCAGACCAACAAAGAAGACCAGGTCGGTTTCTCTTTCTGCCACAAACACACCGTAGAGAGTTTGCTTCCTGTAGATGTATTGTCTCATATGCTTCATTATTAAGATGGTTGCACAATACAACTGTATTCTATTTTCAAAGTAAAAACAATTCTTCTGTTCTATTTTTTGCTCCTTCTAGTTTCAGTTTAAAGAGATTGTTCTCACTGAAGAGGAGAAGCGGCTTTTGGCAAAAGAGGGAGCTACAATTCCCACACACATGCCTCTCACAAAGGTGAAGTTTATGTTTGAGCTGGCAATGTCTGTAATCAGTGCTTTTCTGTAATATAAGATACACTGGATTAACCCATATAATTTGCAAAGAACTGTCAGTGCAAATATGACAATCACAAGAATAACTGAGTGCAGCTTCTTTACAGTTTGAACATGTTCATTTCTGAGTTATATTTTGTACGATGATTCTCTAATGTATTTGCTCTCTTTGCTATTATATTTTCAGGTTGTTCTTATTTTCTGTGGTTTGGCTGATCAAGGCTGTTTTAAGCATTTTTGTTGTGTAAACATTCTGAAAGCCGACTCTACTCTGTGTTACAGGCAGAGGAGAGGACTTTGAAGAGGGTGAGGAGGAAGATCCGCAACAAGCAATCTGCTCAGGAGAGCCGTAAAAAGAAGAAAGTATATGTTGATGGACTAGAAAACAGGTGAGAATCTGAGGCCAAAGTATATGAATAATTAGTGAATTCTCTTTATTATGCCACATATTATCCAGACTTGGGTTTGGATTTTTCTATGCACCAGTTCTGACTTATTTTGGTAAATGTTGTAGTTTAGATCAATTTCACAATAAAGACTTAAAAATCCTGGCCTGAACAGGAAAACTTGGCTTCTTTTTTTTTGTGTGTGTGTGTGCGCGTATGTTTTAGTTGTGGAAAAATATGTTCTTTTAACTACCAGCCTTTATCTATCCATCTTTAATAACACTGCTTTTCTTATTCCTAAAACTTAAGGAAAAAAGAAAAAGCACTGAAACAGGATCTTACTGAGGATCTGATAAGTAATTGGGCCTGCATTGTGTCATCAGCGACTTTCTGTGTCTTCTTAGGACATGACTGGCTAAATGTATGTATGCCTGCATAAACGTCATAACTGAATCTATGTGTTTGACAGGGTTGCCGTCTGCACTGCACACAACCTGGAACTACAGAAGAAAGTCCAGATGCTTCAGAAACAGAACATGTGAGAAACCTCCCACGTTAATTCTGTAATGATACAAAGCAAACTTTCTGGATCTAAATTTGTCCTTTTTGTTCTTACAGGTCTTTGATAGAGCAACTGAAAAAACTTCAGTCTATGGTGAAGATGTCGACTATGAAGGCTAGCACGACCAGCACTTGTGTCATGGTAAATTTTTTGGCTTTATTTGTTTATTTGCTTATTTGTGTCTCTTAATTGTTGAAAGAGTGTTGACTTCTCTGTTGTCTTTTTGCTTACCTTTGTTTGACTTTGGCTTCCAGGTGTTCCTGCTCTCTTTCTGCCTCATCATCTTCCCATCAGTTAATCCATTTGGTGGAAATACTGAAAAGAAGGAGATCTATACACCCTCCTCTAGTAAGCTTGGTCTAAAAATGAAAAAAAGTCAGTTTTATCCCTATTATGCGAACAAGATGTGGCTCATCTTTGCATTTTGTCTTTGTTGCAGTTATATCCCGGACGCTACGCTCATTGCCACCAGAGAGCACAGATGCCATACAGTACTTCCAGCCCGATGAAGAGGAGCTAGTTTTAATGTCCCAACCAGTAGAGAACACCAAAGCCATCTTTGCCGGTGGTCAGAAAAATCACACCCCCAACTACCAAAGGGTGGAGCAACCTGACTCGGAAACAGGCGTCAACAGCAACTCCTCGGCAGACTTCCCCAGTCCAGCTCAGGCTGCAGAGATGAAGCCGGGGCCTCCTGCAGGTGTAGGGCCAATACAGGAAGGAGCCCATGATGCTGTTGTAGCATCTGCGGTGGCATATGAAGTCCCAGGATCGAAGGATAACTGGATAGACCGGAGTCCTCCGTCAGTCATTTTACAGCAGCATCGCTCTGATGAGATGTAGTTGAGACGTTTTTATCAGTATAACCAGCAGAGGGAGCCATATTCCCGATGGTACCAGAGGGAAGCTTAGAACAAAGAAAAAAACAAAAGGAAGAAGGGGAAAAAATACCATTATTTATCCAGCTATAGGATCCACCTGCTTTTCACTATTTCCCCCGCTAACAGCCTTGTGATTAACTGCAGTTATTTTATTTGCACTTTGCGCTAACTTCATTGCTCCAGAGGGGAAAAAACCTGGAGAGAGATTTACATATAGCAGTGTAAACTACTGTACTTAAAGAACAGGCCAGTGCAGCTGTAATATGTGGGTATGCTTTGCTGCCACTGATGTAGCTTTGAGGGCTCTCACTTTGCCATAGAATGTGGTGCCGATGACCAAAATGAGTAAATTTAATTGTGACAGCATGGAGACATTCACAGTAAACAGACAGATTATTACACCAAGAGTAAGACTTGATGGTTTTTTATATTTGTCAAGTTTAGGGAGAGATTTATTTGCTTGATAGTCTTCAGCAGATATTGACACACTCCCAAAAAATCTTAATTCACCCTGCCATATTAAATTATTACAGAAATAAATAGTTCAGTGGTTTGTACTGCAAGCTAGTGGGCAACATGCATCGTAGTGTAGAAGATAGGCTGCTTGACTCTCATGAAGCTTGAACTCAGTGGTTGTTTGACCGTTGTATGCAACACTTAAGCCATTGCAGGACATTTGGCCATTTAGATGACTTTTAAAGTTTGTTAGTATTTCCCTTGTAACAAGGGTATCCATGCTTCTTTTCATTTCTGAATGCTTCGTTTTATGTTGTACAGTTAAGGAAGACAAAAGAAGTGGAAGTTAAGCTGAATCATTGACTCCGATCCCTGTCTACTTCTGCAGTCTTCTTTTGATCCGTTCTTGGGATAGTTCTTTATAGATGAAATAACTTAGCAGCTGTGTATTAAAAGTGAGGGTTTTGATATATTTGGTCAGTAAATTGTTTTGCAGTAAAGTATACCCAAAAATGTAATGACCTGTTTCGTCAGTGAAGCATTTTTTGTTTTTTATTTCTTTCGTTACTGTTGGTGATGGAATCTAAATTGTATTATTAATACTACTTTGTAATAGTTGACAGGCAATGAGATTTTAAGTGTTAATCATGTCAAACAAATGCACTGACATTTGACATAGTCCAAGAATGAAATGTAAATATATTGAACGATTGTTACACTCTGTACATTTGAACCCTTTATGTATAAGACATGTCTGGATATCTATAATAATAAACTTTTTTTTAAAATAAGAGCAGTGATGATTTTTTTTTTTTTAAAGAGATTCAAGTAAATATGTGTAAACAAATTTCCTCTTTTGAACTTTTAGAGTTGCTCCTAATTTAGCTCACTGCACCTATTGATATTGTTTCCCAGTTATTATTTCTATTAACACTTAAATCCTATCCAATCTGGCAGCAAAGTTAGTTTCAAAATATGTTGTGCAGCTATTTCCCTCAGCTTTCATCATGCAGTTTTAGAGCTTTGAGTAAAGCACCTGACCTTCTGATTTAAGCTTTTCTCAAGTGGGATTTCCACAGTCTGTCTGGGATTTCCCCAAAATCTAAAGTCAGTGCTCCCTGCTGCCAGACATTTATCTGACCAGAATGTTAAGTACTAATGATTTGCAGATAGTTAATCTTTTATAACTAATTCTGTAAATGTGCGATTAAAGAGAGCAATTATTTTAGTTGGTCAGCCTTTTTTTCTTTTTTTTTTTTTAGTCTGTGTTGGGGAGGCTCAGCTTTCATTTGTTTTCATTTCCCCTAAGTGACTGAGGAGCATTAGTCCTATTTATCTGACCTTTGCAGTAACCTCAGCTGTGGGGGAATAGCAACATACAGTCTGGCTGATGAATCACAAGTGAGAGGTTGGCATCATGAGTCACGAGCTCAAATAACTTGTTGAGACAAGTTGCATAGTGGGTGAAAGTTCAGGCTCTGAATGGCCAGCAGATGGCGCAGTTAGTCCAGATTTCTTATGTCTGAATGCTCTGCACACTGCAGCTCTTGATGTGGATCAGGAGAAAAGTCGTCCAGTCATTATGTTGGCAAACTCATTTGCATTCAAATAAAAGTCATACTGCATGGCTGGTTATTTGACTCATCATTTAACAAGAAAGGTAAAAAGGGAACAACCTTTAAAGAAGGGCAATGTTCCTGTAATTCAGCACTTTGGATGTAAAGTTCACTTCAATTGTGATGCATGCAATTCCTCATAGCTTGAACTTATATGTTTTGTGTTTTTTTTTTTTTATTAGTCACAGACTATATCGGCATACTTTAAATCAAAGCTTACCGGTTATAAGCATCGTTTTCAAGTTTAGACAGGACCAGCCAGCCGCTGCGTAAACACAGCCTGCAGCATCTGTCTGAAAAGCGAATTATATTGAATGTAAACATATGCTTTTACCACCGATAAGATAAACTGGTCTGAAAAGGCTACTGGCTGCGGCACGTGGCGCATCTGTCGGGCATCTGCCGCAGGGTGCTGAATGGAGTGGTAATAGAGTGTGGGGTCTACAAAGGGCGCGTGCACGCCCCCCCCCCCCCCCCCCCCCCCCACACACACACACACACACACACGCTCACAACACTCATCCTCTTTCGCCATGGAAGGTCCGGGGGCAGGTGGAAGACGCACTGTTGTGACGCAAAAGCCGCCTTTGTGTCCGCGGAGAGACGAGGCGCTTATAGTCAAGGCGGCAATTAAGTGCTCCTTTTTTTCAAGGAGCGAACAAAAAAGTGGCGTGTGCCCGAGCCTCAAGCTGTGTGGTCACTCCTCCGCCACACGTCAAGAACTGTCGCTGTAATTCGGGTCAGGACAGGCTTGCAGGGCTTTTTTTCTCTCACGGGACAGTTCTGTAACTACCAGGCAGCCTGTAAACACGGCACCAAGTTGGGTAATAGGATAGAAAGCACGCGCGCACACACGCACAGAGTTGTTTATTAGGGGCAAATGAAAGCTAGACGGGGAAAGTTTGCTAAATAAAACTTCGCAGTGATTCCCCACGCCGGGAAAGTCCATTCTTTAAAAGAGTGTTCCAACGTATATCATGGAAGAGATCGATTTCGCTACTGTTTTCACTCTGCGACCCACCCACAACAAAGATCCGCAGGTTTTCCTTGAGTTATTTTCATCCAGTGTCTGTAGGATGATCAGAAATCTATTATGATGGTGAAAAACAATCAGACCACAAACGCTAGGGATCCAACAAACATACAGCCTACAATACATAATCTTAATATTAACAATGGGGTATCTGTATCTCCTGATGCAGTGTCATGTTTGGTTTTCAATTATCTTAAACAATAGGCTATCAGTTTGTTCAGGGGGTTAACTAAAGCCACAGTGCACCAATAACAAGACAAAGTGTTTGCAATGACTGTGAAAGTCCACCGTAAACAGGACTTTTAGTTTTTGTACAATGATGTTGGATGTTGACAAGACATGGGGAATTGGAGGTGGGTGGGGGGGATTTCTTGAAATTTTGCCCCACGTGGGGCTGTCACAATAGCTTCGGGGACTTTTGCTTTCCTTACCCTGACTGCTATGAGCCAATGGTAGGAGGCGGGAGCGGAAAAGACCGCCCCTTGCCGAGAAACTACTCCTGCTGGCTATAAATCCACCCACAGCCTGTTCCGAGCTCAGAATAACACGAGAGACTATACAGAGAACAACACGAGCTTTTCTTGTTCACTGCAAAATCCCGATCGCGCTTGGATTATAACTATGACTCTGGAAGAGATCTGCGGACAAGAAAACAAAATGGAAAACACTGATAGGTAAATATCTAAATCATTTTCACAGTGTTATTTATGGTGTTGGATGAATGCTTTTTGTTTTGGGAAATGGAGCCGGTGTGCTGATGATGTGTATTTTTCTTTGTTAAGGGTGCAAAGTGCAGGCGCAGCCCTGGAGGAGCTGCTGGTCGCTGCAAAGAAGCAGGACTACCTGACAGTTGGAGTTTACGAGTCTGCTAAAGTCATGAATGTGTAAGTATTGCAAAATCCTTAACTATTAATTTCCAATTACGCCTGTCATTTTTATATGGTCAACAAACGCACAAGGATATCCACTCATCACTTTTCCTGTCTTTCCCCACAGTGACCCAGACAGCGTGGCATTCTGCGTTCTTGCCACCGATGAGGAATACGAGTGTGACATCGCGCTTCAGATCCACTTCACCCTCATCCAGGCTTTTTGCTTCGATAATGACATCAACGTGGTGCGCGTGAATGACATCGAACGCCTCGCCGACCTCGTCGGTGCAGACGAGACCGGCGAGCCCAAGGACGCGCATTGCATTCTTGTCACGGTACGTTCCCAGGAGCTGGCAGCCAGTGAATCATGCATGCATCACTCTTTTGTAAGAATCCTTTGCACATCCTGTCAAATTAGCTCATATTAGCACGACTCTAAATGTCTCTCTTTTCTCTCTCTATTTCAGAGCCCCAGTGCAAACCCTTGGAAAGATCCTGCTCTAGACAAGCTGAGTCTGTTCTGCGAGGAAAGCCGCAGTGCATATGACTGGGTACCCACCATCACACTCCCAGAACGCTGAAGTGACATTCCCTGAAAGATGCTTCACATGATGATGATGAAAAGAAAGTCAAGAAGCTGAGCTTCAGCCAGGAGAGTCTAGCCTTTTTGCTTAACTTGTCTGGATTAAGAGGCTGTGGCTGTAACCCCTCCTGCGAGAGTGCACCCTTCCGGTGCATTCTGGGTCAGCATGTTGGTTCTGGATTACCCTGTGGAAGGGTTGAAGTTCAGAGGGCATGTGTTGACTGGGTCAAGTGGACACACAAGTCTGATGGACACTGCGGAGGAGCTGGACTTTGCTGCATGGTGCAGAAAAGGGGGTGGCCCAATGATAACCCTAGATGATGGGCATGAGGGAAGCTGAGCAGGCAAGGCCACCGAGGAAGATACAGTGGACTTACGAAAGTGTGGATGCAGGACTGAACCTCGTCACAGAGGACCGAGTCTGATGCTGGTTCTGAAGAGGGTGTCTGAAAGTGTCTACATGGACTTTTCTTGATCAGTGCAGCTATCAGGAAATTCTTGGACTAAGCAGAAACTTTGCTTGCGAATCCTGACTAAAGCTGTAACCATATCTGACACTTATTCATGGACTTGAATATTTTCTTTAAATATGCAGACAGAATAATGCAATATCCATTTGAATTGTACTCATTTGAAATGTTTTGTGAATAAACATTTGGAATCTAACTCTTCCTCTCTTCTCAGAAATGTTATTTCTTGTGTCAAGCCTTTTCACATATCATCCACATGATCTTACCCTGAGATGAAGTAAGATGCAGCAGGCTGAACAGATATAGAAGTTTCAGGAAGTGTTGCATGATTCGTTAGAATGCAACAAGCAAAATGAGAGTAATATGTGGGTGGCAGAAAGTTATAAAGTGATAGGGGTGACTTGAAAATTGAGTAAATGAAGAAAGAGTTGAACAGTTACAACATAGTTGAAACTTGCACATCTTGCATGAAATGACCTTTTATTGCTCATAGCAAGCCAGACGCCCAATGTGACACTGTACAATACTCCTGAGTGAAGGGGGAGCTGCAGGAGAAGGCTTTCTTTTGTTTGTATAATGGGAGCTGGGTCTAACAGGTTTGCGTGTCAATGGGCAACAAGCAGTTGTAGCTTTGCACAACCAGTAGGAGTAACTGAATGTAATTTTTGATATGCTGTGCAAAAAAAAAAAAAAAAAAACCCCTAAATTCTAAACCTGACATGCATTCTTGTGAAATCTACAAAGTTCCCCCAACAAAGAAAGTTAAGTTTTAAAAGCCATGCAACAGAATACATGGCCATGCAACAGGCAGGATTAAACTTTGTATTCCTGCAGACATGTGCACACACAAGCACGTGCACACCACAGAAAATGGACTGGAAACATAGCAAAGTTTTTAAGAGAATGAGGGTCATCAGTGGCAAGTTAGGGGAAGTGCGTGAGCATTGCGGTCGGCTCAGAGCTGAAGCTGTCAGTAATGGGTGGCCCACATCAAAGAGATAGCAGACTTCAGAGGAACTCATCTCAAATTTTTCTTGGCAAGACGCCTCAGTCTCCAGCAAACCTCTGGTCAAATTCTGTGCGCACACGCATGAGCACACAGGTGCATGTCAGCGTGAACTGACACCAGCATGTGCACACTTGCTCATGTAAGCGCTCACTGCCATGCACTGCACATGCATACAGCCACAGGTACTCTCTGCTAAAGCTGCTGGCAGATAATTGCGCAGTGTTCTACGAATAAAGGAAGCTTCACTTAGACAGAATTACATTAACAAAAAGGAACATATAGATGTGCAATAGAGGGAATTTCCACTTTCTGCATTTACCTGGACGGAAAACTCAATAAATTACTATAATGCTAGCAAAACTAGTCATTTTCTTACATGCTCTGACAAAACAGTAGATTGGGGTTTAACGGGCCTAGTGGCTCTCTGATATGAAAACTAATTAGCTTGACTTTACTATTTGTTAGTGGTGAAGCATTCTGATCTTTGCATTGATTCAAAATGAAACTTGTGTCTGAGTGAAAGCTGAAATATAATATCTTTAAAAAAAAAATACCTGCAAAAGTCCCAGGCAATTAACAGCATAGACAATGAGACATATAAAGATGTTTGTAATCTAAACCTTCACAGTTTAACAGATCAGAATGTCTTGCAGGTGTCCAAAAGTACCCCAAATATTCAGAGATACTTGATTGAATAGGTCAGATAGCCTTATTTGTTTTCACCAGTGACAGAAGCTAGCAGGATTAGCAACTGCTCTTTTTGACCTAATTTTAGGGGAAAGAAAAAATGAAGCAATATTATATGCCCCAGATAAAGCCCATTTTGTCAAGATTGCTGTTCACCGTGTTGCAAGTAAACAGACCTGTATAAGTGTATCACAGTTACATTAAGTATTGGGTACATTGTTGGTTAAATCGTTGACCTAGTTTAAAAAAAAAAAAAAAAAAAGTTCCATTGAAGGTCTTTGATAAATCAGATTTCTCTTTGTGCTCCCTTTCACCTTCCTTTCTGCATATCTCATGCCAACATTATCTGTAAAATCTCCTCCCAGCAACTCTTCAATAACCCATACAAGCTTTATGCAAAACTGAAGAACAACATGCCTGTTTTCATCCTCTCTTTCCTTTTGGCTATAAGTGTATATGGGCCAACACTGTGAAGAAGGGAAAAAAACAAAACAAAACAAAGACGAACTCGTGCTGCTGGAAAGAAGTCTTTGCCTCTGCTGTTGGTGCTGTTTGTGGAGTTAACAAACATCTTCTCCCTGTGTTTGCTGTGGTGCCAAAGCCTGGAGCAACAGTCCAGACTGCTGAGGCAGCTGACTGTCTGCACGAAGTCTGGGCCAGAGATTTAGAGCTACGATAGAGTGCAAGTGAAGGAGCGAGACCAGACAGATGTGTGCTGTGACTTAGGAACATTTTTGTTTTCAACTTTGGCACATGAGTGAGGTAAACAGTATGTAGCATTGGTTTTATGTGGAACTTTTCCTTTTCTTCTTTAAAAAAAGACTGTGGGACAGATTTTTCTCAAGTGTTCACTTGCCACAACAGTTTTTATGTTTACTCATGATGGATCAGAAATGCAAACTTTATAGACATTGTTAAAGGATATTTCAAGATGTAACTGATCTTTTTAAAGGGACTATAGGCAAGAATAAAAAAAACAAACAAACATGCATGTCCATTTTTTTTTAATACTAATGGGTGATGAAGCACTAAATGCCGAAAAGAACGTTTCCACCCACGTCTCTCTCCGTTGCCTTGAACAGGCTGTGTGCTGCAAAATGTGCTGCAATTCAATGGCCGAATTTCCCCGCGCTGCCCTGCGGACATGATGTCAAATGACGCTACATCTGCAGTTTTAATACAGGAAGAAGACGGTTGTGGTAAATTCAAACACTGTAAGCGATAGTTATGGATTCTTCTGCCGTCAGCAAACAATGCAGATCAACTGAAAGACACTAAAAAGTATAACTACGAAGAAAAAGCTTAGTAAACAACATTATAGCTTCAGTTTGTGCACGCTCCCGTTACGGCTTTGCTCGTGGCTGCAGTTACCTGAAGCGGCAGTCGTGGCAGTCGCGAGTTTCGTTTCTTAATCTTGCCTCTAGTCCCTTTAAGGATTAATCAGCATTTTGAAAAAAAAAAAAAAAACGAGTTATTTCTCTTTCTTGATGAAAAAAATCAGCTGCAACCTAAAATTTACCGACACAAAGCTGTGGTCTAAAGCTAATTAGCTTAGCATATCATTAAAGCTTCAGTATCAGGTATCTAAAGTAGTCTAAAAACATACACTCTGATATTCAGAACTATAGTGTACAGCCATATGAAAAAAATATTCTGTGTTCAGCCATATTGTGCCACCACAACAAAGAGGCAAGGATGGAAACGTTTCATTATTGTTTTCCTTGGGGGTAAAGTTGGAGTTCAAAGCTGGTTTCAATCTGTGCCAGTAGCGTACTAAATTCATTACACTATTCCTTTAAAAATGGGCCAAGCAGCTAGCCTCCGTAGCTAGCATAACAAGTTCTTCCACACAGTAAAATCCTCAGTGTTAAATTTGAGTTGTTAAATCCTATTAACTCTTTCAGAGTAATTCTAACACCATTGAGAGTAAAATGACCACCAGTGCAGGTGAAAATTTTCAGAGTTAAAACAAGTTTCCTCTGTCAGTGTATAATTGACTCTATCAAGTGTAACTAAGTGCAACCAGGATGACTCCGCCCTCTTTAGTTGAATATTTCCCATCATGCTTTGTGACTTCTCTGTATGGTCCTGCACCGCGAGTTAAGTAGATATGTGATCCCTTTGGGTCTCCTTGGTGTGTAGTATGTGTTCATCAGCATATGTTGTTGAAGTCGACAGTTTGTCACCAGCACACACCTGACAACTGTCATAGCAAAAAGCTATTCTTCACAACAGTCCAAGAGTCTGAGATGCTGTTATGAGCATGAGTGGTGGCTCAGTCCATAGCTCAGTTCATGATGGGATGGATGTTATTATCAAAACCTTTGTTGTACGCTTAGTGTACACCTCCACGAACTCAATACAGGTGCAAAAAGTATTTACGCTTGAGTTGATTTATCACCACAATCGAGTAACTCTTTAACACTGCTGAGAATCAGATTAACTCTATCCAGTGTTATTAACCTACAGTGTTAAGTTCTATTAACACTATACAGTGTAAGCCAGTGTTAAATTTTTACTCAATTATGAGTTAATTTTACTCTGAAATTTCAACACTATGGAAAGAGTTAATTCAACACTATTTTGATAAGGACCAAATACACTCGGATACTGTGTTAAATTTAACTCTATAAGTGTTGATTTAACACTGCAAAATTTGCTGTGCACCCAGACTCTGAAATAAATTTACTGTTGCCTATAAACATGTTGTATCTACAGATGCAGGCATGAAAAAGTTCCTCCTTCTTCTGCCAGAAGTGGTGCACTAATAGTGCACCATTTCTGCACTATCACTGGCTGAATTGTCCCGCAAATACGTCATCACATACGATGTCCAAACTTGGCGTGTGGAAACGTCCTTGTTCCGGGCATTCATTTATGCTCTGAAATCGTTTCCCCTGGGCACACAGGTGTTTCTCTGTGTGACTGAATTAGCAGCCAAGTCGCTGGTAAGTGGCTAGCAGTCTGCTGAAAGGGGAAACCTTTTCATGCCCAGATCTGTATCCAATCTCCACAAAAAGCATAAAACAAAAAGTTGTGGTGAGACTGAAGGACATTTCTACTTTTTGGCTAGCAAAGTGACCTCCTAGTTTGTGATAGCTGTGTGGCAACCCCACAGTTATAGCTAAACCATATACTGTATAATAAATGTCTGTGTGATATCACCTGTAAGTTTCTGAACTGCAATCTTGGCAGTGTTATGTGTTCTGCCATTCCCAGAAAATACAAAAATGGGCAAAGAAGTGTAGCTGAGAGGTGGTTGCGAGCGTGGGGGCAAAAGATTGACACTCATTGAACTCTGAGCTACTTGTAGCTAAGAGCTAACCGAGCTAATCGTGCATTCCAGTTGTCTTGGAACTCGTTTTTCTGAGATACGACCTCGTAATTTGCAAAGGACTCGGAGATTGTAGATTTAAAGATGGCAGTGTCCAGTACCATTGTTGTGTTTATTAAACTTCAAGAGATTTTCTGAACATAATTTCCAAGTGTATGTAAACAGCACCGAATTGTTGTTATTGAATTTTACTGTTTCATGGGGGTCTTTTTTTCTTTAAAACGCAGCGTGATTATGTGTTGTTTATTAAACAAATACACTGAAATTAGCTGTTGATATCGTGGTAACATTGTTATAACGTCTGCGTTATTTTTCTAGCTAGAAATGTGTTATTTTCTAGCTGTTCTAGCTCACAAATAGGCTGTTTTGGAGATTTTTATTTTTCCCGAGTAGGTGCAACTGGAACGCAAAATACCTGGTAATGACGTCACCAACTTGTGTCTGCTCGGAATCCCGAGACAACTGGAACGCACCATAACCCGGGGCTAACGGGAGCTAACAGAGTTAGGCAGGCTAAAGATTAGGCGCTCTGTTAGCTGGCTAAAAACCGAGATAGTGCTACTCTACCACTGGGGAAGGCAAGCAGGAAGTAAACCACCAGCCACCAGTGCTAGTGCTAACAGCTGATTTGTTGCCTGTCAATCTAAAGGACACACACCTAATGATGTGCAATTTCAAAATTAACTAACATCTAAACCAGGGTGCCCAAGTCTGGTCCTCGAGAGCTACTATCCTGCAATTTTTAGAACATATCCTCCCTAACACACCTGAAACAAATGGCTAACGTGCATGTTATTCAGCTCTGCAGAGGCCTAACGAGCCATTCATTTGATTCAGGTGTGGTGGAGAAGGGGTGCATCCAAAATGTGCAGGATAGTAGCTCCCGAGGACTGGACCTGGGCAATAATAATAATAAAAATAAAAACCTCTCCCACAGTTGTCATGAAGGTAAACTTGACCTATTAAACCTAAAATTATTTTTTAACCAGGCTGCTGATTTCACAGTTTTTTTTTCTTTCTTTCTTTTTCTTTTTTTTTTTTTTTTCGGGTGAGAAGTCTATCTTGAACCGGGTTCCCTATAAGATCATGATAAGTGGGAGCTTGTTCTTTTTTTTTTTTTTTTTTTTTTTAGAATTGCTGAGCACATCTGCAAATACATGCTTGTGATATAAATATCACTGTATTATGCTAACATAAAGCCTTACATTCACTCACAGAAAGGAGAACAGAGCAGATCTGCCTTTCACTTTCAACATCCTGATTAGCACTTGGAGGCAGCTTGGTGTGGTTAGGCGTATTTTGTGGGAGACTATTTTTTTTTTAGCTGATGAAGACAAGATCTACAGTATAGAGGAGGAACATGAAAGATGGTCTTCAGGTTAACACTCCAGACAGTACAGGGGGAAGGGGGAATCATATGCTCTACAATGCGCACATGGCAATAAATTGAGACACAGAAGACATAAATTTGGGGTACAAAACCATAGAGAGAATGCAGATTTGTAAACTGAAACTGAAGCCTCTATGGCTTTATATACTTAATGTATTTGCATTC
>JALJCO010011557.1:0-16600 GCA_023101725.1 Atherinomorus stipes
CAGCTCTCACCACTGGTACCTTCTCCACTTGCTTCTGGCTCTTTTAAATCCAGCAGCTCTTGCAAAAGCTGATGCCTGACATCATCCAGGGCCTCTGCCTCCTCCATGGTGCCACGGTATCTTAGATCCAAGATAGTTGCCTTTCTCAGGAGGACTTGGATTGCAGGTGAGTTATATTTTTCAGTCAGTACCTTGCACATGCTTTGTTTAACACTGTCAGTGCAGTGTCGTTGGGCCCTGGAGAGGGAAGGTCACCTTTGAGCAGTTCCAATACAGGCTTAACTGAGGATACTGACATATTTTTCTCCTGAAAGAACGTCTGTGAAGTCAGCTAATGGCTTCATTGCTGCGTTGATGGATTCCAACACAGACACATCCTGCCAGGTTGGGTTGAGGTGGTTGTGCTTTCTGTCCTGAACCAGGACATGTCTAATGGCTGGGAGCTGCTCCAGCACCCTCTCCACCATTTCTGCTTAGTGCCCCATTGTGTGGCAGCATCCTGTGGGAATAATAATATTTTATTTTTCATTAGTTGGTCTTTATCAACAGTCTTTAAAAATATTACTTTTTACATCTCTGTTATATATTATTAATAATGTGTACATTAAATTAATTAATATGCAACACTATGCACTCTGCACTATACATACAGTTGAGAGAGAGAGAGAGAGAGAGAGAGAGAGCGTGTCAATTAAATAAACACCATCACTCACTAGCACTAAGCTGTGTTGGAGCAGACTGGCTTCAGTCTGTGCCTTCCTCAGGTCTCTCTTCTTAATCCAGCTGAGGTGAAATGTGTAAACCAAACTTATGCAGAGTCCTATGGCACGGGCTGCACGATCCTTTCCAGAGGAAAATATAACTGCTCAAAGCTTGCTCTTCTATAGCTCATGAGTCATATTTAAGTTTCTCATCTCTGCCTCAGTTTAGTTTCTATTTTGTCTCAAATGTTTCTTATGTGTTTCTCCTAAAATTCACTAGGAGAAATAAGGTGAGACAATAGGGGATTATCACGCTTTCGTGTTCCCGTTTCCGGAACTTGAAACACTTAGACGGTCCCCTCCTGGGCCAGTTCAATGTCTCTGCTCTGTTCCACTTCGTAAAGTGAATAAACGCCAACCCTACATAAATTTTCATGGATTCCAGACTGAAGTGATACTCAGAAAGAAGTGGATCAAAGCGATTCGATAGAGTGTTATAAAACAACGTAGCACGTTTGTTTGTAGCCGGTAAGCATTAGCTGACGTGCCTAACTTTGTGCGTCTTAAAACACACAAACATCTGAAAATCGGGTCTGTACCCTCCCGTTTCCACTGGAACGTCTGGGGACTGCCAAGAAAGGAGACATTTTCAGATGCTTGTGTGTTTTCAGCCGCACGAAGTTAGGCACGTCATCAAGCTGGCTAACGTTAGCCTGCTAACACCAGCTGTGTCGTCTGCCGGCTACAAACAAACGTGCTGCGGTGTTTTATTATAAAGTTTGGCCCTTCACTGCGACAAATCGATCGCTTTGATCCACTTCTTCCTCAGCATCACGTCAGTCAGGAATCAATGAAAACTTAAGTATGGTTGGCGTCTATCTGAATTTCAAAGTGGAACAGAGCAGGGATGTCTATGGCAGGGACAGCTATTGTTAAAATGGCCCGGAAGAGGAAATGCCTAGATTCCGGAAACTTCCGGAAAGCGTGATAATCCCCTATATTTACTCATACTTGAGACTTAGAGGAGATGCTTTTGAGATCACATTTTACTGCTCAAAGCTTGTTCTTCTATGGCTCATGAGACATATTTGAGTTTCTGATCTCTGCCTCATTTCAGTTTCTATTTTGTCTCAAATGTTTCTCATGTGTTTCTCCTAAAATTCCCTAGGAAAAATAAGGTGAGACAATATTTCGTCATACTTGAAACTTGGGGAGATACAAACAACTTTATTTAACAAATTCTGGCAATACATTCCAAGAAAAACACTAATAAACTCTTTGTCCAGACTGAACATACATATGCAAGTATGACAACATTCAAAATAATAGATACAATAAAATATTACAATTAATGAAAAGGGAAAAAAATAAAAGAATATATAATAAAATCAGAGGTCTAATCAGATAAGTACATTTAAATTTTCAAAAATATTGGACTCTTGTGTGGTTTGGATACACTTCAAGGTTTATGTATGTACATATGTACATATATATATACATACATATACATATATATATATATATATATATATATATAAACACATATATATATATGTACACACACACATACATATACATACACACACACACACACAATATATATATATATATATATATATATAATATTCACAGGCTCATTCTTGAAAACCAAAAATCAAATACACTGGGTGTGCCGTCCTCAATGTCTTATATCTTGACAGTCAGCTAAACGCCTTCCCAACATCAAGACTGAAGACACTCTGCTGCTTGTCCACAGGTTAATTGATATTGTGAAAAAAATGTGAAACTAAAAGAATATACAAAACATAATTAACTTTATGCTCAAGAAATGGTCTGAGTAAACATGTTCTATGCAAATGTACAACTAAAGCATCTTCTTTGAATACTACAGCAAGCTCTGCACTAGGGATGAGCCCTAGTGGATAATGCATTTTTGACGAGTAAGAGCATGATACAAGTAAAACTCGTCAATATCTGTGCTTGTGCTGAAGGAGAATCCTTATTTGATAACAGACTGTCTGCATGCCCCCCCCCCCCCGTCTCTCTCCTTTACCGTCTGCTTGCTTTTAGTTTGGCTGTGATGTAAAAACTTCTGAACTCGTTCTGAACGCGGTTTTTGAGAAGGATGCAGTGAACCAGGCTGATATATTTCACCATTCACTAGCAAGGACCACGCCACGACAGAACAAGTGAGGATAATGATTTATTGACAATAGGGATATTGGCCAAGTGGTGTGGTGATGAGCCGGAAGAGACTTAGGGTGGGGGTTGTAGTCTCGTTAGTGTATCCGGCTTAGGAAACCCCCCCCAGATGGAATCTGAAAGAAAGGAGGCGGATAAAGCATAAGTAAAGGTAAAACAAAGTGAAGGTATTGAATGACGGAAGAGAAAGAAGAGAGCAGACCATAAGAAAGAGGAGAAGGGCAAACTGGGCAAGGAAAGGGCAGCAGAAGAAGCGCTCGACGGAGCAGAAAGAATAAAACGAGAGAAAGAGCAGAGAGAGAAAAGAAAAATAAACAAAGAAGGGGCGGGAAAGGGAGGGTGTCAGAGGAACGAGACAAACTGAGTAAAGGAGTTGAGTGAGTATTTAAGGCTTGCTTAGTGATTAGTAGAATTGGAAGCAGGTGTGTTTGGGGACTGGATGATTCACATGAATCACCAAGTTCACACAGATCATTAAAACATAAACAGACCAGTTACACACACACACACGCACACAGCTGAACACACAAAGTAGCAGTTATTAACGTTTTTATTGAAGGCTATGGATCAGCGCGAGCCTACGTCACAACCCGGAATTCACGTGACCACAAAGCTGGTCGCGGTGAAAACATGCTTCGTATTTGAACGCCGTCTGATGGACTATAAGCCTCAAAACTGCTTTTGCACTCTTTTTAATTTTTTTTCTCCGCCAGTCTGTCTTTGAAATAATATTGAAATGACGTCCAGTTATACTGAAAGTCTTACTGCCGACGCTAGAAGAAGATACGAAGCTAAACTAGTATCTGTTGGACTAAGTGATGCCCATCTTCTGCTGCTACAGCCTGGTTAGACGAACCTACCTGTACATAACAGCCCGATGATCAGTTTCCCGATCTCATGATGTATTTGGTTTCATCAGGTAAGCCCCGTGTTCAAGCCATTTATTTTTTTTATAGAATATTAATTTTCCCCGGATTTTTAAGAAATGGTGGCATTTCTTTGATGTACTTCTCAGGAGTTTCCTCTCATTGATAAAGCTATAAATTACCGGCAGTCTCATCTGTATGTAACTGGTTATGACTGTGCATGTTTATAATGCTGCAAATGCCTTTCTGCCGCTTTTTATGCTTTTATTCTTATGTGGGAACATTGATGGCAGTAATCTGGATGAACGTGATTGTTAACAGTCCTGAGGAGACGGGAACAGGGGCGGCGCTGTGATTCTGTACATCCACTGATTTAATGGTGTTTTCTATCATCTGTGCAAAAACAACTACAGGGTTTAAAAAGAAAGACCACAATATGCTTTTTTATCAGTCACAAAGTGATCCGAACATATTGTTAGATGTTTCCATGGTTTCCAGCGTGAACTGTCAGCATTTATGGGCTTGATAGCAGCTAGCCACTTAGCATGTTGTTCGGGACTTTTTCTGTTGTTTTGGGAACTGGAACAAACATATTCTCTTGTCTGTGTGATAGATATGTTTATGGCAGCCATACACAGCGGGACTTCTCGGTATTTCCAAAGTAGAATAAACGAAGATTGACGAGTAATGAAGCAGGTAATTCAGTGGCTCCCCTATGCAACGAAGCGATGTTTTCACCTGTTACCTAACCGGATGTGACGAATTTGGCGAATATTCCCGGATGCTCGCGGTGATCCATATAATAAAAATAAGTGTATTATGAATATTACAAATGAAGCTTTAAATGCTGTATTTAGGCTTTTTATAGGCTTTGAATACAGTAGATATTTTAACTGTTACACAGCGCCACACACACTCTTACTCTGTCTCTCTCTCTCTCCCTATATTGTGTACTCGCTCATCCCTACTCTGCACGTTAGTTTTTACTTAACGTGTAATTTTTAGATTAATATTTCCAAATCATGAACTGTCTTACTCCCTTTTTATTTTAAACACACTTGAATGAATTGAGAACTGTTTAAAAACAGTATATGGAGGTTTGAAGTTGTAATTAAGCTAAGTTACCTCATGCAATCAAACAGAACTTTCACAAAAAACAAATTAAACTAAAATAAATATCTGAAGTTATAGATGCTGTTTTAAATGATCAATACATACCTAAGATGCTATCAAAAGGCAAAAGATGTTTGTAGATGATGATGGATCTGTTACACATGACAGATACTTTTTTTTCCCTCTTTTTTACTTGTCCTGTCCAGCATCGAAGCAAGCAGAATGGAAATCTGATTGCTTTATTCTGTTGAACAGTTTTGCTTTACCAAGCGGAGTTTTATGAACACAAGGCTCCACTTGATATCATGTTTATTTCTTTAATTAAACAGCCCCGGCCACCCGGCGCCGGCCGACAGCAACCGGCCAGGGCCCCACCAGCGACCCGCCCACCGCCACAGAGTAGCCCCAACCGCTGACCCCCATGCCCCCCATCGGGCTGGATACAGCCCCGCCCCAGCGGCGAGGCAGCCCAGACCCCCCCTCCCAAGTCAACCGCCAGGGATCCATAGCCATCAAGCACTCGCCAGCACCCAACCCCCACATCGCAGAGGCCGCTCTCCTACACCAACGTTAAGTGATGGAGCTAATCACAGGGGACCAGAGGGAGTGGAATTCATCTAACTGGTTCTTAGAGGAGGCAGACATCGTCTCAATACTGATATGGTCTACTAAGAAATTCCTAAACTGGCTACTGCTCAGATTATTTTTGGATTTCCAGTTTACCAAGATAGTTTTCTTTGCAATACATAATACAGTAAGTATCATATGTGCATAGTTGGTTACCGTGTTGATCTCATCCAAGTCCCCCAGTAAACACAGTGTGGGGCTTGCAGGAAAGTTACACCTGAGCCACGTTGACAGGTCATCACATACCTGAAGCCACAACCTCTGGACAGGTGGACAAGACCACAAGGCGTGAAGATAATTGTCTGTTGTATTCTCATTGCAGTGCAAACAAATATTTGAAGGTGACAGACCCATCTTGAACATCCTCTGTCCTGTGTAATGTACTCTGTGTAAAACCTTGAATTGTATCAACTGCATATTTGAGTTTTTAGTCATTAGGAACGTGTTTAAACATATCTGTGTCCATGTGTTTTGGTTAAGGGTTCTGGACAAGTCAGCCTCCCACTTCGAAGTTGGAAGGGAAATTGAATCATCCAGTTTTAATAATAATCTATATATTTTCGACAGTAGTTTGGGGATAGAGAGATTCAGGAATTCTGCGACCCTGACCGGAGTCTGCAGGATCAGTTGGTTAGAGGTTTATTTTTTTGCTTAATATAGATTTAAGTTGATGGTATTCTAAGAATTTAGTACTACTGATCCCGTATTGTAAGGTAAGTGTATTAAATGACAGGAATTTTCCATTTTCAATGATATGTTGTAATTGTTTTACTCCTTTATCCTTCCAATGCACAAATTTAATCATTTTCTTGTTTTGTAGAATATCCAGGTTATTCCAGATGGGTGTGAGTTTACATGGAATAATAGAAGACTCGGTTAATTTCAGGAATTCCCACCATGCTTTCAGAGTAGAGCAGATGTTGATACTTTTAAAGCATTTATGAGATCTGACTGCTGAACTGATGAACGGCAAATCAGAGACATCTAGATCCTCACATAATGCTTGTTCTGTGTCTAGCCACGGTTCATCTAGATGGGTAGGTTTCAGCCATTTGGGAATAAATTGTAGCTTATTTGCTAGGAAATAATAATTGAAATTGGGTGAGTCTAACCCTCCCCCCGGTCTTTTACCTGTTGTAAGGTTTTTAAACTGATACGTGATGGCTTGTTTTTCCAAAGGAATTTGGAAATGTGAGAGTCCAGGGACTTAAACCAACTGGAGGAAGGTTTGGTGGGTATCATTGAGAACAAGTAGTTGATTTTCGGTAGAACCATCATTTTGATGGTAGCAACTCTCCCCATGAGTGATATGGGTAAGTGCTTCCATCGCGTGAGATCTTCCTCTATTGACTTTAATAGCTGGACATAATTTAACTTTATTAACTCTGAAAGTTGTGGAGAAATATTTATTCCTAAATATCTGATATTACCAGACTGTATTGTGGTGTTAGGAATGTTTTGTAAAGTACAATTAACAGGTAAAGCTGTAGTCTTGATAATAGAGTACTCAGATATCATTGAAAATTTATTGATCAATGTGATTGTCTGGGAGAGAGATGTTGAGTTCTGGAGGAAAAGCAGTACGTCGTCTGCATAAAGACTTATTTTATGTTCTATATTTTTGCCGGGATCCCTTTAATATCTCTGTCCTGTCTTATAGCTGCTGCTAGTGGTTCAATGAAAATGGCAAAAAGTGAAGGGGAGAGCGGGCAGCCCTGCCTGGTGCCTCGCTGTAAACAGAAACTTGGAGAAGTTTGGTCATTGGTCCTCACACATGCATTAGGGTTGTTATAAAGTATTTTTATCCAGTCTATGAAATAAGGACCAAAACCAAATTTATTTAATGTTGCAAACAGGAATTTCCAGTTAACACGATCGAAGGCTTTTTCTGCATCTAACGAGATGATAGTGGATTCCAGATTATGAATGGTAGCATAGTCTATTAGATTAATCAGCCTGCGTGTGTTAGTGGAAGAATGTCGACCTTTAATAAAACCAGTTTGATCAGGATGTATTATCAGAGGAGTTATTTTTTCTATCCTTTTAGCGAGTGCTTTGCTGATTATCTTAATATCTACATTTATTAATGAGATTGGCCGATAACTAGCTGGAAGTGTCTGGGTCTTTACCTGGTTTTAATAATACGGTGATATTTGCTGAATTCATATTTGGTGGTATTTTCTGTTTCTCTTTTATTTCTAGTATCATTTTATAAAAAGTGGGAGCCAGAATTGTCCAGAACTCTTTGTAAAATTCGACCGGATATCCATCTGGGCCTGGGGCTTTATTATTGGGCATATGTTGCAGAGCGTGTTGACAGATACTTTTCCTTGTGCTCGAGAAGGGTCTATATGCGGCTCGCAAGACAGGGGCGTGTCATAGAGTGGGCGTGTCGTAGTGTGACGTTACTCGACGACACGCCCACCAGGCCAATGAGAGCACGGTAAAATCTAGCCCTACCCCTGACCCTTCCCCCAAACCTAACCAGACCCACCCACTATGCAACACGCCCACTATAGGACACGCCCACTATAGGACACGCCCACTGGGTTGCAAGCCGCAGATAGATACACTTGGGGTGAATCCCATTTCACCCCTTGGCCCTACCCCCTTAGCCCTTCCCCTCCGTTTGTGCGCGTTCATGTGTAGGGGTAGGGGTGTCCCAATACCTGTAGGATGGAGGGGAAGGGCTAAGGGGTAGGGCTATATACCCCTTCAAACGAAGATTTTTCGAGAGCACACTTCAAACGAAGGGTATGAAAATCACTGGGACGATGGCTGCTACTGAGTCCAAAAACATCCACAAATGTAAATATTTCTCCATAAATAAAGTTTAAAAAGTGTGAAAACCATTATATAGTCTAGTTTAATGCTGTTTAAATGTTTAACGGTCATTTTTTTGCAAAATGCACATAAAAAATCGCGAGTACTACATTGACGCTTCAGTTATATAAACGCTACCAGGCTGAAAACTAGGGTGCTCTGCAGCCCTGATAATCTAGATGATCAATAAGAAATTCGGCAGCATCGCTGCTGGTCGGTCAGGGTACGAAAGTATAATTCGTTATTTCACAGGATTTAACCGCTTGACCCTGACCCTGGTCTTCATGGGATAAAACACAGACAAATTCATGCAAAAATCGAATTTGCTTGTTAACGTTAATCCACAGCTGTAGACGGCTTGATTTCTCCAGATTTGCGCCAACAGCTCAGCGCACATCTGCTTACACACAAGCCGGCGGAATCACTGATGACGATGTGATTCTTGAAGGGGTGTCCCAATTTGAAAGGGTTGACTTTCACCCCTACCCCTTGTAGCTTCGTTTCAAGTGCAAGGGCCAAGGGGAAGGGGGAAGGGGTAGGGGTAAAAAGAGAATTGGGATTGGGCCTTGTTGTGCTCTGCAGTTACTTCCTGATCAACACAACAACTTCCTGTATGACCACTTCCTGTTACTGAGAACTGCAGTTCTTAAAGGGACAACACTAAAATACAAAAGCAACACTCCTTAACAGGATAGAAACATATAATACTAACTATTGTAACAAGACACTGGGTTATTTTTAATGAACCTACATCTATGAATAAAAATTTTTGCCTTAATAATTCAGGTGTAGGTCATTTACCATTTCTTGTTTTGCATTACACCTCCAAATTTAATGTCTGTGTATCCCAGTTTTAGAAAATGATGGTCCATTTCAGATATCCAGTTATGGAATGCATCCGACTCTGATAGAAGTACATTAAAAAAAAAAAAAAAGTTTTCCTGCATCTCGATGACCAAATCACAAAATGTACAATTATTTTTGTCAAAATTAAATCTCAGTTTTCAAAATTCATTGCAAGGGTAAATATCATTCAAAGTTTTAAAATGTGTCTCTCTAGATTTAGAAGCTGCGAGAACAGTGAGGTGTCAGGTCCTTATCTGAAGAACTATCTCTTTAGGATGGTCTTTTAATAAATTTATCCTTTTTAATTGTAATGGAAAAAAATTGGATGTAAGGACACCACATGTAACCTTGATAGTACATATGTTGTCAGAAAAATTAATCCCATCTATAGACAAGGAAGGTAAAAGAGGTATTTTGTTGCCATAAAGCAACGTTCCTCTCACCATGTTTACCATGCCTCGTGGAATGGCTTTTATCACCACTGGGTGGTGTTTGGTACAATTTACATTCAATTTTTGAACAAAGTCATCGTAAACCAAAAAATTCCCCCCAAGATCCATTAGACGAATAATCGACCAAACACTTCGCCTCCACCCAGTCACCGCAAAACAAGGATTTTCTTCTCGACAAGATCCACCTGTTATTTCAAATAGTGTGAGGAGTAAAATTATGATGTTACATCGGTTTCCAGTGTAGAAGGAGCTGCTGATGGAATTTAGATAATTGGATGGGTTGTTTGGTAATGCAAAAATCACATCTTAACAAAAATCTATGCCACCACACTTCTCAAATATTTTAAATGAGATATTATACCAGAAACCATTTCCATTTTTTATAAATTGTTTCAGGCTTTATCATCCCATTCATTGCATCATAGTCAATTACATTTAAGCCTCCTTCCTTGAATGTTTTAACCATATAATTTTTCTCAGACAATGATGTTCGTTTTTCGCAGATAAAATTATCATTTGTTTGATAATTTTAGTTGATAAAGTGATCAGAGATGGGTAAAGAAAAAGCTGGATATGTAAACCGAGAGAGTGCCTCCACTTTGGTAATCAAAATCGTCCAAAAATGGACGTACTGTATCACTTTGTAACCAGGAATTAAGAATTTACTTTTCTTTATGACAGTCAAAATATTCAGATCTTCTCTTTCCTTATAATTCTTTCTTATGGTCACACCTAAATATTTTACTTCTTCTTTCACTGGACTCCCATGCAAGGTGCTTGATTGATAATTGTGTACTGACATTAACTCACTTATTTTTAAGTTTAACTATAATCCAGAGGCTCTAGAAAACGTTTTATCTTATTTACAACAAAGTGGATCTGTTTTTCATCTTTCAGAAAAATAATGGTATCATCAGCGAGCTGAGTTATTATCAGAGGATAATCAAATACATTCAATGGCTCAATATCTTGGCTATTCTTAAGAAAAAAAGCCAGTAACTCTGCAGCAAAAATAAATAATAATGGAGAGCAGGGGCAATCCTGTCAGATTCCCTGTTGCACTTCAACTCTTCTGGTTGTTCCCTGTGAGAGACTGAACTATTAATATTGTTATACATTAAATTAATCATTTTTATGAACCTTTCACCAAAGCCAAAATACTCCAGAGCATCCCTTTATAATTAAATCCTTTGAGTCAAAAGCTTTGTAGAAATCTGAAAATAAAACAAAGCCTATATCTTCAATAAACAAATTATAGTCTATCAAGTCAATCGCACACGATCACAAAGAGACACAAAAGTTGAGAAACTCTGAGAATGATATGAGAGCTTGTTGAGATCTTTTCTACAACTTGAAAGGAGTGTTTGTGGAGAGCTCTTCCTTTGCTGTCAGAGCATGAACTGAAACTGGGATGAGAATAGATTTAGTTCATAGAGAGCTCTCTGATTTCTCCGTCTCAGATCACAAAGAGACACAAAAGTTGAGAAACTCTGAGAATGATATGAGAGCTTGTTGAGATCTTTTCTACAACTTGAAAGGAGATTTTATTTAGCTTTAGTACATCTTATTGCTCCAGAGATAAAACTGAGACACAGGAGAAATAAACCTTAGTCTCATTTTGGTGTCACACATATGTCATAGTTGTCTAGAAGTAAATGAAACATTTTGGAGATCTCATTTCAGATTTTCCTTTCCTCTGGGTTGTCACTGTCCAGACCATGGGACACAGCAAGATGGAGATTGTGGCCAAAACAATTAAGCCATGGCCAACCAAGATTCCTTACTGCAGCCACAATGTTTGGGCCATTGTCTGTAGTGATGCAGGCTAGTTTGTTCTCATCTAGTCCCCAGTCTGATAAAGCTGCCTGAAGGTTTTCTTCAAGCATGGCAGCAGTGTGATTTTCAGGGACATATCTGGTCTCTAAACATTTAGAGTGGAGGGTCCAGTCATCAGTGATGAAATGTATGGTCAGACTCATGTAAGGGGTCATGTTGGAACTGGACCACATATCTGTAGTGGTGGAGTAAAATTTGATGTCTTTTATCTCCTTTAATATGACGTCTTTCACTGTGTTGTACAGCTCTGGAATTGCTGTTTGTGACACATATTTTCTGGAGGGCAATTCATATAATCAGTCAAAAGTTTGTAACATCTCTCGAAATGCTGGCTTTTCAGCTGTTGTAAATGGGAGCATTTCTTTGGCAATATGGCGAACAACACCATCGATGAGCGCAACCCATTTTGCGCTGCTCCAACTGTACTTGTTTTGGCAACCAAACGCTTCAGTGGGTGTGGTCTCTTTGTAAAGCTCCATATCATAACCGGACCCAACTGTTTTACTGAGGAAGTGAGGTCTGGCGTTTCAAAACAATACCCAGCTGTAAAAAATGCCGTTTTTTTTCTATGGAGTATTTACATATGCAGTAATGCCAACAACATAAACTAGTTTTTACTGCTATGTCATCACTCCTTTAATGAAGAGGTTGGAGTTGAATGTTGGAGTGCAGTCGTGGGTCAGCAGTAGAGGTCGACCGATTAATTGGTTTGGCCGATTAATCGGTGCCGATAGGACGTTTTACAAACTATCGGTATCGGCTAAACTTGGCTCCAATAGTGGCCAATGGCTGCAGTTTTATAATTAAATTATAACTTAAATTATAACAAGTGCAGTGACATCAGTTGGTGCAATACAACCTTCACGAGTTGTAACTTAAACAATAAAACCTCCTTGGAGGAGGCAATAAGTACCGGTTGTTCAACAAGCAGAATATTTCAGCATAAACAGCCACCAGCATGTTTGACCACAGTGCTTGTTAAGCTAACAACGGACAGCTTAAGTTGAATGATCTCAGCTTCCTTAAAAAGTAGAGTCTGCTCTGACATTTCTTGTAGATGTAGTCAGAGTTGCATTTTTTTGAGATCCTTGAGGATCATACCAGTCTGTTGGGGGAAATTAGAGTTCTGCATCTTACCCATCTCTGTCCAGTAGTACCAGAGAGCAGTTGGCTGCTACTTAAAGTGCCCGAAGAGCAGTTGGTGAGGGCTAAGGACCTTGCTCAGGGATCCACAGCAGTTCACCTGAGTGGCGTGACAGGGACTCGACCCAGGTTCTCTGCGCCAAAGCCCACGACATTACCACTAGGCTACCCACTCCCACCCCCCAATTTCCAGTCGACTCTGTTGTCCAGGTGTACTCCAAGGTATTTCTAATTCACCACCTCCACCTCCTCTTCCAGGATGTAGACAGGACTATGCTGCTTATTCTTGCTCCTCCTGAAGTCAACAATCATCTCTTTAGTCTTGCTGGTATTTAAGATGAGCTGATTGTTACCATTTCACAAACTGATTGACCAGTTCCCTGTACTTGCCTTCTTGTCCATCACTGATACACCCCACAACAGCAGAGTCATCAGAATATTTCTGCAGATGACAGGACTCAGAGTTGTACTGGAAGTCTGAGGTGTACAGTGTGAAGAAGAATGGTGAGAGTACAGTTCCTTGTGGTGCTCCAGTGCTGCTGATCACCATCTCAGACACACAACCTTTCAGTCTCACAAACTGTGGTCTGTGTGTTAGGTAGTCATAAATCCAGGTGGTTGTGGAGGATCCACCTGGAAGTTATGGAGCTTCTCACATAGCAAAGCAGGCTGAATACTATGAAAGGCACTTGAAAAATCAAAGAACATGACCCTCAAAGTGCTGCCTGACTGGTCCAGATGAGAGTGGGCTCTCTGAAGCAGGAAGATGATGACATCTTCAACCCCAAGCCCATTACGATGTGCAAACTGTAATGAGTGCAACAGGTGTTCACTGGCCTGTTTAGGTGAGCCAGTAAGAGTCTCTCCAGGACTTTCATGATGTGAGATGTCAGGGCAACTGGTCTGTAGTCATTTGGTTCAGCTGGTTGTGTTTTTTTAGGGACTGGAACTAGGGTTGTCAAAAATATCGATACTCCGAAAAGTATCGATACTGAAATGCAGTATCGACAACTATACTAATTTGCCATGGTATCGATACTACAGTGCGCGCGCACTCGACAGGCAGCAGTTGGCAGGTAAACAGCGGCTGACCGACCGACAGGCAGGCAGAGAGCCTGACAGCTCGTGTTTCTGCTGCTGGAAGTCCAGACCAGATGGTTTTATTAGAAAATGAAGAAGGAAAAAGTCTGTTTGGGACTATTTCACATGCAGCAGACGAAGAAGGAAAAGCGAAAGACGTAGACAGGTCTGTGTGCAAACTGTGCGTCAAAGCGGTCGCATCGAAGTCCAGCAGCACAGCACACCTAGAGAAACATGTTCAGGACCGACATCCTGGCCTTCATGATGAAGAAAAGAAAAAGGTTAAATTTAGGTATAAGTATTGGAAGCACTGGAGGTATTTTAGGTAGGCTACAACAGGTAGGCTACAATTTAAGGCTGAAGCAAGAGTGAGTGTAGCACCTACTGATGGAGAGGAATTAAACTTGTAGTTTTCCCCTTTGATGAATTTTTATCACAAAGGAACATATTTTTCCACTAGTCTCTACCCATACAATTTTATTTTCATAATTAAATAAAATATAAAAACAAATCAATCTTTTTGACATGGTTAAACAGTAGATCAAATAAAACTTACACCGCTTTAGAAGACAAACCGTGTCCTGTACAACATTCCTTTCATTAAAGACATCATCTCTGATTAATGTCGCAGGATTAAAAATAAAGCTTGTTCAGTTAAAGTCATGTCTTACAACAGTACTTAGCTCCGAAGGATCAACTGGAATTCACAGATTTATTCCAGTATAATGCAACTTGTTTTCCTGTTAGAAATCATGAAAGTTATGAATGAAATCGACTCTTTTCTCTTGTAAATGTGAGATTTGTTAAGATTAAATGTTACTTAGATTTCCTTTTATGAAATTCCCATAAATTAACAGGTAAATGTTTTGACTCTAGTGTTGGTGGATGTGACAGAGTTCACAGTTGAAACTCTGCACCGACAGCTGAGATGAAGCATGAGGACAGGTCTGATGGTCTGGTCTCTGAGACCATAAATAAGGCAACTCAAACATTTGGGAACAATAATGAGACAAATATAAAAAAAAATCTGGATCTTAACAGCTGAAAACCTGTCTAGATTTCTGTGGGCAACTATGAACAGTGAACCCTGTAAAGTTGAAGACAAACTGAGGCCCAGCTGCACCAGATGCAGTAGCAGAGTCTTACGAGCCTTCGTAGCTGAAGCCTTGTCTGTGGAGGCTGACTTGGCTGCTATGATAATACCAAAATAGGAGAATGTGACCGTTACACCTGCTAAAACAAAGAGGAAATAAGTGGAGGCTTTATCATAAAGTTGAGACACCGGATCACGAAACACACTGTCTTTGCCACAAAAGTCTGTCATTTGCGAATGCCAGTCTTCAAAGCGCCCATATAACACCAGACTGAGTTTGATTAGACAATTCACAAAATTTAGAGTCCAGACCAGACAAATGGCAGCTCCTGTGTTTCTGATGGTGATGATGGTGGCGTGCCTCAGCGGGTAACAAACAGCTGCATATCTCTCCAGACACATCACTACCAGTGTGAGAAGAGAGACATCATGTGGGAGCATGTAGATTATTGTTACAGCAGCACATACAGCAGACAGGATTTTTAAATCAGTAGCAGACAGTAGGAACATAATCTGGCTCTGTGCCAGCTGAACCGTGTCTGCAAACAGAAGGTTAAACAGAAGAACATAGCGGCACGTCTCCTGAAACGCTGCTTTACTCCTCAGAGTAAACAACATGATCCCATTAATGAAGAGACAGACACAACATGGCAGCGTTGTCACAATGGAAGATGACACGATTCCCGCTAGTCCCTGTCTCTGAATCTCAACAGTGGTGTTGGTCCCAGTTTGATTTCTAAAGGACATTTTAAACAAACATTAAACATTTCAATTTTAAATACAAAAACACAATAAAAATGTTTGAAAAACCGCATTTCATCTTTAGAGCTGAGATGGTTTCTGAGTTCATATAGTTCAGTCAAATCCACAGATATAATAGTGTTGCATGTTCTCATGGCCAGAGCTTGTCTGCATGATTTACCTTCTCCTCCCACACTATTTAAAAGATCCTCCTTCCCCCTCCCTTCTGTCTACGACATCGCTTGTCAGCACTGTTGGAAGAGTTGTACAATCAAGGAAATCATGGGCATGACAACAGTCATCAGCTAATTAAGATATTACACAATATGAAGTGGAGTGTAGGTTTCCTGCGATAGTCATCGTCACAGGTCACTCTGTTTCTTCCCAACCTGATCTCACAAAAATACTTAAAATGTGCACAAACTAATTTGAGGTCCTACCACACATTTGCGTGTCCCTAAAGGCAGAGACACACTGGACAGACTGCCGACTGTCGCGGTCTTTGCCAGGAAATGGGGTCGGGCCAATCAATCGCCGAGACGGTGAGAAAAGTGCCCAAGAACACATCAAGCCGACTCCAGACCTGGGTGTACCTTCTGCGCATGCTCAAAATATAATGTCGCCACAACAGCAGGCGGTGCTGATCTATATTGTGGCCCCAAAAACTGGAAATGATGGACCATTTCTCAAGACGAAAACCTGTGAAAGCTGCTGCTGTTGTTGTTGGCAGAGAGCGAGGACTGCTAGCTAAGGTCCCAATATGATGCCAAACGATGTGGGAGAGCTTGCATTATGTCCGCTCTTCATCTGGTTTGTTTACCTTCACTTTGGGTCTTCTCGTTTGCTGATTGGCCAGCAGGGTCAAGCCTCCTCCAAACTGACTGGTCAGCCCGTCGCCGACTGAACGACTGGCCGACGCCGGTTACACATGTTCAATCAGCTGAAAAGAACGCCGGCAGTAATGGTGACTGCTGCAGACAGCCGACGACACAGAACACACAAAACTGACTCATGACCCCGACTTCAGAAGGCTCCACGATAATGCCAGAAGGCTGAAAATCAGCCCGCTGTGTCTTA
>JALJCO010011558.1:0-67127 GCA_023101725.1 Atherinomorus stipes
TTTCCTGACTCTCGTGCTACAACTCCTCGCCCTCTGCACCCCGTCTTAAACCCAGCTGAGGAGCTTCAGTGACACTGATTCATCCTCTGTGGTGCTGATGGGGAAAGATTTTTTTCTTCTGGCATTAAAGGGCCCTTTTGATTGACTGTAGTGTGCAAGCGATAACCCACCCCTCCATGGCATGGGTGTGATCATTAATAGTGTGCTAAACCCTGAGGTCAGTCTAGTCTCATGCTGTCAGGGGAGATTGTGTCCAGAGGTAGTAACATGTTACATAGCTCTGCTCCATTACCCATCTGTCTAGAGAGGAAGAACAATGGCTTTTCTATCACTCTATTTCTCTAACGCTCACACCGGCTCTCCGTCTCTGCCTGGCTTTCCCCTGCATCATTAGCTCCCTGCATATCTTCTCAGCACTGGAAGGTAATAGAACGGCTGAGGAATTAGCAGCGTTTCAGCTTCACCGCTTTATTTTTGCTTTCATTATAGCAGAAATGACTTACTGTAATGTATGCGCACCAAATCCTGAGTTCTCTCATTAACCTTATCACACCCGCGGTGATAAGTGGGATGTCTCGCGTTCGGCTGCTGCGATCGCTGACATCACACGTTGAAAAATAAAAATACCTAATCAGGGTTTCTTCGGCTGTGGAAATTGTCACACAAAGTGCAAAAGTTGAAGAGGTGTTGGTGGAGCTGGGGATGAGGATGAAGATAATTACTCTGGTTTGCTACCGGCTTTCATTTGACGTCTTCCTGTCCCAGCATCGGTCTCAGCTCCAGTCTGGGTCAAAACCCGCCTCCAGTTCAGGAAGGGTCTGTGATTTCCAGCCATGCTGCAGGCTGCTATAGACGGGAATCAGCCCACATTCAGTCCACTCAAAAGAAAACACACATGATTTAAAAACTCAAAAGTTTATGTGGCGTGAACTCTTTCAAGATGCTCGGATTGCAGAGGCAAAACTTTCCTGTGTTCTGATGAAAACATGGGAGTTTCTTAAAGGAATAGTTCACCCACAGAATGATGTAACTTTATTTCCACTTCCCCTCATGGTGAGCAAGACTCTGCAGCACCTTTTAATATCTCAAATGCAGCCGGCGATCAGGATGACTTCTCGTTTCCCCCCAACTTTCATATAATGGAGCTCACCGGGTCCGAGCCAAAAAGGTCCATGAAAGTCCACAAAAACTTGTCAGTACCCCTCCATACTGCGTGCCAATGTAATCCATGTGTCCTGAGTGGGTAGCGTCCAGAATTTACTGGATACGACATAATTTTGTATATTTTTAGAGTCTAAACAGTACTACATTGCATCTCCTGCAAGTACACCGATGAGCGTTCACGAAACTACGGAAGCCGCAGCAGACAAGATCACGCGTTCTGATTTTCTTTGTTTGTTTGTTTTAAATCAATATCAACCCCTCTCGGACCCTCTTGTGTTTGTCCCGGTTTGTCCGCAGCTCTGTCGCTCTTAGCACAATGTAAACAGCAAATTTTTCTTCTTCTACGCTTGTATTATCGGCAGAGTAGGCTCTGAACACAGAGGCTTCTGTAGTTTCGCGAATGAGCTTATGCGCACTTCAAGGAAGTAAGATGTAGTACTGTTAAGGCTCTAAAAATATACTTAATGATGTTGTTTCAAGTAAATTCTGGACGCTACCCACTCAGGACACTTGGATTACATTGGACGAGCAGTTTGGAGGAATATTGACAAGTTTTTGTGGACTTTTATGGACCTTTTTGGCTCGGACCCCGGCGAACTCCATTATATGCGCCCATATAATGGGACTGCAGCGAGCTCATTTTCTAATTTACAGGGCATTGTTAAAGATGTTAATATTTAAATAAACATTTAAAAAAAACAACAACAACAAAAAAAAACCTATAGACGAATCCGGCCAAACGCCACAACTAGACCATCCACCATTGCCTGGGAAGCATTTCTGTACATAACTAGAACAGATGAGAATCTGTTGCATCACCACATCAGTTAGGATGAATGCCGAATAAATGTGGAATACAAGATCAAGAAATGACATCCACACGCCATAAGATGATCCTGAGGGGTTTTTAATTTGTGCTACGTTTCGGGCGTCTGTCCTGGAAGTCGCCACGAGTGTTTTTCCCTGCCGATGTGATCAGGAGGCTCCGTACATACGGACTTTTACCTCTGAATAATCATCCGCTGCTTTCATCTCCTGATGAGGAGCAGCTCTAAAACAACATGTTTATATCCTCCACAAAGTGGAGTCTCACGAGATGGGATTTTGGGAGAATTACGGCTTATACCATTCAATGGGAACACTTCTGCATATCACAATTGTACTTTTAAAATTGAAGAAATATCGCTAGTTCATTTTTTGAAGAAGTGTATAATGGAAACCCAGCTATCGTTTCCTTAACATGGCAGGCTGCTAGCCGTTATACTCAGATGATGATGGATATTCTCTGTACAATCGGCACTTGATTACAAATTAACTATTTATGTATAAAAAATGTTCAAAGGAAGAGATGTTTTATCATTTTCCTTATGGCTACAAAAACAAATAGTATTTGTACAAAAGATTTAAAGTGCAGAAGTTACAGAGGTGGTGATCATGACACTGAGATGAGAACAAAAGATAATTACTCAAAATAAGAAAAGATGCTGGAGAAAGACTTGGACTTCAGATCTGAAATAGTCAAGTTCAAACGGCCAAGTAAACACGTAAAATCTGCTCACACACAAACACACAGTCAGTTTTTGTGCAGCTGCAGATGTAACAGAGTTAATGGTTAATTTGATCCCACTTGCCATTAGAACTCACCACAACACGCTTGTCCTACATTAATAAATGCAGCACCCCTGTGAGTTAGGGTCGTGCACCCCGGGGAGAGCAGCAGTCGGACCTTGCTGTCTCCCTGGTAGGTGCATGAGCTGAATGCTCCGTCATTGTTTTATATTAATTATTTGAATTTTAACACTAAAAGGTGGTTTAAGTATATTTTTCTAAAGCATATAGCTCCCAAATGGTCGAGCACGCCCTGTTTTATAAGTAGTTAACAGTGGTTTTCTCTTTATTTGTTAACAGAATGGCCACACGTGTTAGCTAACCTGCACTTTCTTTTCATTTTACTGGTTTCAGCCGTGTCTGTGTGTGAGAGAAGACGTACTGGACTGACTGTAATGTTAATACCTCTGCCAGGTACGCGTTATTTCATTTTGTTTGTTTCAAGACTGTTAGGGCAGTCGGACCTTGCTGTCTCCCCTGCCGTGTCTGTGTGTGAGAGAAGACGTACTGGACTGACTGTAATGTTAATCCTCTGCCAGGTCAGTCCAGCTGAGTAATAAACGGCGAGATCGCCAAAGATGAAGGTCTGCCTCATATGTTCAACCGCACAACGCAACGAGGAGTACCAAAACCGCTACAATGGTGCCGTGACCCGTTCGTGACGACGGTGGTGCTGGGATGTGTTCGTCTCCATGGTGACGCCGCGAGCTCGACGTGGGATCTGTAGCTCCGCCTCGACTGCCTCACTGAGCCTTATTAACTCTCTTGGTATTGTGAGTCGGTTGTTGCAAAGAACTGGATTTGGACTTTTTTTTCTTGGAAAAAAAAAAAAAAAAGACCTGAAATAATAACGTGTTTTAATGTGCATTAGTGGGGATATATATATTTCTTTTTCTTCTCTACCACCATCATATTTGTGGTTCATTTGATGCATAAATCCCCCAAGGTATATATACATATATTTTCTTCCATTTGTGATAACTGAAAAAAAAAAGAGTAATAAGTTGGTGAACTAAAGCTGAAAAAGGGCAGGAAAATCTTAGCTGTGGATTTTGAGATTTTATTTCATTTTTATTTTTTTTTCTCTATAATGGATCAACATAACATGTCAAGTGTTGGTAGGGGTTCTAAACAGTGGTTCAGTCAGTTTCCTGCACTGGATGGGTTTAATGAGGGCAGACATGTTACATCTACTCCTCACAATCGCCCTGGGAGGGACAGTGCATGTGCCACTGCAGATGTTGGGGTGGATGGGGAGTCTGCTCTTTCTGGTCAAGATGTTCATGTTCTCAGTGACCTAGTGAAACAGATAGGGGCCAGTATAGGCGAGAACATTGTTTCATGTCTTAAGTCCATTCCAACTACTGATGCTAATCTGACTCAGTCAACTACAGCTGATCTTTCTAAAGTTAATGTGACGATTACACATGACAGTTATGAACCGCATCCTTTAAGGGGGGATGGCACTGATAGGATCTCAGTCTCTGAGTGGGAGGAAGCTGAAGCTTTGCCTGAGTAGGAGGGGCATTGAGCTATGTCACCAGGTGGATGAGGTTTTGGGCAAACTAAGGGGGTAGGGCCGTGATGTGGTGAGGATTGGGCTTCGTAGTCGGCCCTCCTTAGACTTAAAGTCAGGCCCTCAACCTGTGTTTGACATACTGAAGCAGCACTTTGGTGACTCTGTGACATCTTTCATGCCTCTCGCTGACTTTTATGATACGGCCTCGACCCGATGAGACGGCTATGGACTATTGGATCCGGCTTAACAAAGCCATTGACACTGCTGTAGATGGATTGAAGAGACAGGGAAAGACACTCGACAATCCTTCCCGCGAAGTCACAGTCATGTTTATCACTCACTGTCCAGATACTGAGCTGTCTCTAGTCTTCAGCTGCAAGCCACTGGAAGAATGGACTGCGTCTGATGTTCAGGTGAGGTTGGACGAACACCACCAGAAGAGGCGTCTCAACAGCGTCAGTCTTCACACCCAACCGGAACCCTGCAATCCAAACAGGCTGCAAACGTTTTGCAGTGCCACACCCAGTCTGCGGGGATGCCCCTGCCCCTCAACCAGCCACAGCCGGCAGGACATCACAGTCTGAAGCGCAGTCGCTTGACCATGTTGTCACTCTCCTTGGCGGTTCTGCAGCGAGAGACCTACCGTCCTTCCAGGTCACCGAGATCAGGGAGTGGTGGCCGCAGCAGGTCTCGGGGCCCCTGTTCTGTTTGTGGGGGTGACGACCATGACACCATGTCTCACTGCAGGAGGGAGCGACTTTGTTTTCGCTGTTGTGCCACTGGACATCAGGCCATAACCTGTCGCAGCTCTCCCCTCGTGACTTACCTGCTGCTAGCCTGGTGGTTCTGACCGGCAGGGAAACTAGCCTGGCCCACATGAGCAGGGGAGTAGTGTAGGGCCAAATGACATGTCCCCACAAGATTTTGATGATGTTGATCTTGAATCAGTATATTCGGTTCTGCTCCTTAGCAGGTGATAACTCCACTGTGATTATTCAAAATACACAAAGACTGTCTGCAACTGACAACCTGTTTCACACTGATGCTGATCCAAGATACTGTAAAACTTGGCTATGCTTGATAGCGGCTCTATGGCCTGTTCCTTGAGCTCCTGTGCGCTCCCTCTCCTGGAGCAGAACAATGCTATTTCACCTAACTCTGTCTCCCCCACTTCAGTTGTCCTTGTTGGATGCGGAGGTTTGAGAACAAACCCTGTTGGGTGTGTGAATTGCAGATGAGGGTGTTTGGCTGTTGCTTCTCGGTTCCAACGCTCATGTGGAGGGCCAAGGGGATGATCTCATTCTGGGCAGCAACGTCAGGAACATCTCATTCGGGTGCTGAAGCACTCTGGAGACTTGGAGGAGAGAACATCTTTTTCTGGTCAGGTCCCCTTGGAGGAACGGAATCTTCTGCAGCTGTTAAGCTCTGTGGAAGCATGGAGAGGCGATGAGTGCCCTGACAAGGTTGGCACAGTAATCTAAGCATGCAGTGACCCTGGGCTCTGAGAACACTTAGTTTGGGGTCGCCTCCTGCCCACTTATGTCTCTAGTGGTAGCACGGTGGTTGTGGAGCAAGTGTGTCAGGAACAGTGCCGCGCTAGTGATGGTGGGTCGTGTTGTGACGCCGCTGTGGGGCGACGGATGGGTTCCAGTTAGAGTCATTAACCCCTCCCCAGACCAGTGACTTTGAGACGCAACTGCAGATTGCTGACGTGTCACCCTGTGTGGAGTGGAAGACTTTGACACTGACTACTTTTTGTGCTGACTCCTGATGAAGTTAGATGTGCTGTGACAAAGAGGGCGGAAAATTGACGCATGAAAAGAGCTTGACTGTTGACTCGGTCTGTGCTTCTCGACCTATACTTAGCCCTACCCTTTCTGACCTTGGCTGGGACATTGACATTGATGCAACTCCTGTCCCCCTTTGGAAGGCGAAGCTTGTTGACCTGCTGGCTAAGTATGAGTCCATCTTCTCTCGCCACAGGCTGGACTGCGGTGAAGCCAAAGATTTCGTTCACCGCATCCGACTGAGTGCAGCAAGCCTTTCAGACTCCCCTATCGCCGACTGTCCCCGTCGCACTACGAGAAACTGAGAGTGGCCTTAAATGAGATGGAGGAACGTGACATCATAAGAAAGTCTACAAGCGAGTACGCATCGCCCCTTGTTCTAGTCTGGAAAAAGAACGGTGACCTACGCCTCTGCACTGATTTTCGGTGGCTGAATGCCCGTACTGTCCGTGATGCGCATCCCTTGCCTCACCAGGCTGATGCCTTGGCCGCCCTGGGGGGAATGCATTCTTTTCAACCATGGACCTGACCTCTGGGTATTACAACGTAGAGGTACATGAGGAGGACAAGAAATTCACCGCGTTTACCTCTCCTTTCGGGTTTTATGAGTATAACAGGCTCCCACAGGGACTTTGCAACAGCCCAGCCACATTTATGAGGATGATGATGGCTATCTTCGGTGATCAAAATTTTCTGTGCCTCCTGTGTTACCTTGATGATATCCTTGTGTTCGCCCCCAATGAACTGTTGGCGTTACAGAGGTTGGAGATGGTGGTTGATAGGTTAAGGCGCCAACTGCTAGCTCCAGAAAGTGTCACTTATGAAGCCTTAGTGAAGTTTTGGGGCATATTGTGAGAAGGAGGCATATCAATGAAGAGAAAATAAAGCATTGTGGATTGCAGGAGAATGACTTAATGGTGGAGGGCATGACATCCCATCCCCCACCAAGATCAGATCCTTCCTGGGGATGGTGGGTTTTTATAGAGTTTTTTGAGGGGTACTCTGGTGTTAGCAACCCTGTTCGCGCGAAGTTGGTGGAAAGAGGCTGCGGCGTACAGAGTTAAACAGAGCAGACTTGCGTCTCGGACCCTTTCTTGGTGATTGACTTCTGCATGCAGTGAGGCTTTCACTAAGCAAAACAGGCCCTGAATAATGTCACTCTTGCTCCCCCGACTTCAATAGGCCTTCCTCCTATCGGTTGATGCCTCATCCAATGGCCTGGGGAGTGCTTTAGTGATGATGGTGATGTTGCGAGGCCCATTGCATTTGCCAGCAAGTCCTGAATTACGCAGTTCGCTACCCAGCACACAGGCTGGAATTCCTGGTTAAGTGGGCGGGACATGTTGAGCCATTGGCTAAGAGGTCACCAATTCACTGTGGACCGATAATAGCCGCTCCTTACATTCTTAGTAAACCAAAGCTGGCGTGTGAGCAGAGGTGGGGTGTCAAAACTGGCCCCATACGACTTCGCTAGATACATTCCTGGTCTAAGAATGTGGTGGTGGACGCCCTGCCGTGAGCCTTTTGTACACCCCAGTGTTCTCCATGACTAACTAAGTCCCCTGGTGCACTCTTGGGGCAGCGAACGCTTGGAACTGATGTGTGCAAGATGCTTTTCGGTGGTCCTGGTGGCGTCCTAGCCGCCTGCAGCACCATCCCTTGACTGCGGCCTCCAACAGTGCAGTAGCGGTACCCCAACACCCACCCATCTCCTCAAAAGCTGTGTCAGTGTTCTTGAACAAGCCGAATGATGACTGCTTGCCTCCCACGCATGTGTTTGCCCTCCTCAGTCAATTTTGCCCTCCGATATGTCTGATTTCCGCCCTTTGCCCGTCCGACAAGCTGAGGTCCTGCCGGCGTGCTGATCCATGCTTGGGTCGCGTACTCTTCTTCGTGGGACGTCAGAGACGTCCGTCGGAGACGAGAACGCCCCCTGTGAGCCAGCTGAAGTCTTCCGGCTTCTCAGACATTGGGAACAACTTACCATCAAAGCAGGTGTTCTGTACCGCATGTCAAGGGACATTGTGACTAAGAGAAAGACTTACCAGTATGTAGTGCCGACTCGACTGAAAAATAAGGTCCTGAAAGGTATCCATGGTGAGGCAGGTCGTCAGGGGCAGAGGGAGGACACTCTCTTGGCTAGACAGCGGTTTTACTGGATCGGGATGGAGAAGGATGTTAAGGCTTATGTGCAGCGTTGCCAGCGTTGCTTGGTCAGCAAGTCTCCTGAACCTGAGGCCAGGGCGCCACTCGAGAGTGTTAAGACCCTCTAGGCCTCTTGAGTTGGTCTGCATTGATTTTTGGTCAGCTGAGGACTCATCTAACAAGTCTCTGGACGTGCTCGTTGTAACTGACCATTTCACTAAACTGGCTCAGGCCTACCTCTGCCCTAACCAGTCTGCCAAGGCCGTCGCTCATCAGCTGTGGAACAACTTCTTTTGTGTTTATGGCTTTCCGGAGCGAGTACACTCGGACCAAGGGGCAAATTTTGAAAGCAGCCTGATTGCGGAGATGCTCCAAGTCGCTGGGGTTGAGAAATCTCATACAACACCCTACCATCCCATGGGCAATGGGGCAGTTGAGAGGTTCAATCGCACCCTTGGGAACATGATCAGGGCTCTTCCACCCAGAGCCAAGCAGAAATGGCCCCAGCTCCTGCGTTCACTCACCTTCTCCTACAATGCAACAGTCCATGAAACCACAGGTTTTGCACCTTTTCTACTCATGTTCGGTAGAATTCCCAGATTGCCTGTGGACATGGTGTTTCAGTCTGTGCTCATGGATGAGCAAGTGATGGACTATGATGTCTATGTGCAGTGCCTCAGACGTGATTTAGCAGAGGCAATCAAGATTGCTCAGATTTCAACCACGAAACAACAGGAGAGGCAGACTGAGCAGTACAACCGGAAAGTGAGGGGTGCACCTGTGGAGGTTGGGGACAGAGTTCTGTTGGCTAACAAAGGAGAGCGGGGTCGGAGGAAGCTAGCAGATCGCTGGGAGGGTCATCTGTACACTGTTGTGGAGAAACAGGATAACACTCACACCTTCAGGCTCAAGAACTGTGCGACAAACCAGGAGAAAGTGGTCCATAGGAACCTCATCATGCCTGTGAACTTCTTGCCTGTTCCTGATGATCCGGAAGACGGTGGTTCCTGTGTCAGTTTCCTAACTGATGAGCCTGTGAATGAGTCTGTGGTGGATGTTGAACATGATGTTTCAACTGTTCTTCCTGGATGCAGACCCGAGGACAGGACTGTCTATTGGATCTCTCAGCTCCCAGCCTCCACTGGAGATCAGTTGGCCTCTATAGCCGATGTGGATGAACGAGATCAGACTGGATCTGACCCGCCTGGTCAAGTTAACCCGGACAGTCAGAATGAGAATGGACTCGGCAGCTCTGATGAGAACATTTCTGACAAACTGAACCAGCCTGACCCTAGTGGTCCTGCCGTTAATGTTGATTGTTCTGTTGACTTACCTGACTGTCAACCCTCCTCTTTCAGTTGACTTGCTGCCTCCTGATGCTAGGTCTGTTACTGCATCAGCAGCAGGACTAAACCATTCCCTTGAAAGTTTGCCAAGAATGCAAACGAGATATGGGAGAGTTGTTAGGCCAGTCATCAGACTTATTCAGAACATGCACCAGAGAGTTGTTGCTGGTCGTTAGTACAATGTCATGCAATGGCCTTAACATATATGAAGGTGGTTATTGGCTCAAGTATGGCCTATGGGTTCTTTCAATTTCGAGGAGGTTTTGGTTCTTGTATTTCTTTTCTTTTTTGGTGCTTGTTTGACACCTGTGTGTGACTACTAGATGGATGTGTCCAGGTGGTGAATTTCTGTGCTGTTTTGCTGACATGATTTCTGAGTGATTTAACATGTATACAGGCATGTTTTTCCTATGGGTGTCGGAAGGCTTTGCAACCCTTCCTCATCCTAATTCTTCAGGAATAGTCTCTAGACTGGAATATTTGGTATCTGTGATATTAACAGCACTGTACACATTGTTTGTTTTTTTATCCATTTCCTCCTCTTGAAGTAATGTTGCATGTGCCTGGTGGGGTTGAAGTTTTTGTAATGTGCAGTCCAGTCACTGTTATTTCTTTTCTTTTGGTTTGGTTGTATGGGCAAGTGGAGATCAGTAGGGGGAATGTAACAGAGTTAATGGTTAATTTGATCCCACTTGCCATTAGAACTCACCACAACACGCTTGTCCTACATTAATAAATGCAGCACCCCTGTGAGTTAGGGTCGTGCACCCCGGGGAGAGCAGCAGTCGGACCTTGCTGTCTCCCTGGTAGGTGCATGAGCTGAATGCTCCGTCATTGTTTTATATTAATTATTTGAATTTTAACACTAAAAGGTGGTTTAAGTATATTTTTTCTAAAGCATATAGCTCCCAAATGGTCGAGCACGCCCTGTTTTATAAGTAGTTAACAGTGGTTTTCTCTTTATTTGTTAACAGAATGGCCACACGTGTTAGCTAACCTGCACTTTCTTTTCATTTTACTGGTTTCAGCCGTGTCTGTGTGTGAGAGAAGACGTACTGGACTGACTGTAATGTTAATACCTCTGCCAGGTACGCGTTATTTCATTTTGTTTGTTTCAAGACTGTTAGGGCAGTCGGACCTTGCTGTCTCCCTGCCGTGTCTGTGTGTGAGAGAAGACGTACTGGACTGACTGTAATGTTAATGCCTCTGCCAGGTCAGTCCAGCTGAGTAATAAACGGCGAGATCGCCAAAGATGAAGGTCTGCCTCATATGTTCAACCGCACAACGCAACGAGGAGTACCAAAACCGCTACACAGACGTAACGGTGATATTGTGTGAGATGAAGGAGAGAGAGGTGAAAGGATAGGTGGTATCATTCAGCATTTAGAGCTGCACCAACAAAGTTCAAAGACTCAGTCTCATCTGAGCCCACGGCCACGATGCATTCAGGTTCGGTTTGGCCCGTCATTAAATCTGAGCATCCGTAAATGTACGTTCAGAGGAAAACGTCTCTGATTAGTCTGGCACATTCTGTGCATCAGTAGTGTCACTATATCAGACACAAAGAGGACACTCAGGGTTCTAGAAAACTGGAAAATGATTGAACATTTTTCCTGTCATGGAAAACACATGGAAAATGAGTCAAATGTCCTGGAAAATTATTTTTCCTCCCTCCGCTTTGTCCCCTCTGTGTCTCAGCTGCATCTCAGCTTCGTAACTGCTTCGTCTCAACCTCGTAACTGCTTTGTCTCTGCTTCATAACTGCTTTGTCTCTGCTTCATAACTGCTGCGTCTGCTTCGTAACTGCTTCTTCTCAACCTCGTAACTGCTTTGTCTCTGCTTCATAACTGCTGCGTCTGCTTCGTAACTGCTTCATCTCAAACTCGTAACTGCTTCGTCTCAACCTCGTAACTGCTCTGCCTCTGCTTCATAACTGCTGCATCTCAGCTTCGTAACTGCTTTGTCTCAAACTCGTAACTGCTTCGTCTCAACCTCGTAACTGCTTTGTCTCTGCTTCATAACTGCTTTGTCTCTGCTTCATAACTGCTGCGTCTGCTTCGTAACTGCTTCATCTCAAACTCGTAACTGCTTTGTCTCTGCTTCATAACTGCTGCGTCTCAGCTTCGTAACTGCTTCGTCTCAAACTCGTAACTGCTCTGTCTCAAACTCGTAACTGCTTTGTCTCTGCTTCATAACTGCTGCGTCTCAGCTTCGTAACTGCTTCGTCTCAAACTCGTAACTGCTTCGTCTCAACCTCGTAACTGCTCTGTCTCAAACTCGTAACTGCTTTGTCTCTGCTTCATAACTGCTGCGTCTGCTTCGTAACTGCTTCATCTCAAACTCGTAACTGCTTTGTCTCTGCTTCATAACGCTGCGTCTCAGCTTCGTAACTGCTTCGTCTCAAACTCGTAACTGCTTTGTCTCAGCTTCGTAACTGCTGCGTCTCAGCTTCGTAACTGCTTCGTCTCAAACTCGTAACTGCTTTGTCTCTGCTTCGTCTCGGCTTCATCTCAGCTTCGTAACTGCTTCGTTTCTGCTTCATCTCGGCTTCGTCTCGACTTCGTAACTCCTTTGTCTCTGCTTCATAACTGCTGCATCTCAGCTTCGCAACTGCTTTGTCTCTGCCACTTCTCTACTTCGTAACTCCTTTGTCTCAACTTCGTAACTGCTTTGTCTCAAACTCGTAAGTGCTTTGTAACTGCTTTGTCTCAACTTCGTAACTGCTTCATCTCAACCTCGTAACTGCTTTGTCTCTGCTTCATAACTGCTATGTCTCAGCTTCGCAACTGCTGCGTCTCAGCTTCGTAACTGCTTCGTCTCAAACTCGTAACTTTTTCGTAACTGCTTTGTCTCTGCTTCGTCTCGGTTTCATTTCAGCTTCGTAACTGCTTTGTCTCTGCTTCATCTCGGCTTCGTCTCTACTTCGTAACTCCTTTGTCTCAACTTCGTAACTGCTGCGTCTCAGCTTCGTAACTGCTTCTTCTCAAAGTCGTAAGTGCTTTGTAACTGCTTTGTCTCAACTTCGTAACTGCTTCATCTCAACCTCGTAACTGCTTTGTCTCTGCTTCATAACTGCTATGTCTCAGCTTCGTAACTGCTGCGTCTCAGCTTCGTAAATGCTTCGTCTCAAACTCGTAACTGTTTCGTAACTGCTTTGTCTCTGCTTCGTCTCGGCTTCATCTCAGCTTCGTCACTGCTTTGTCTCAACTTCGTAACTGCTGCGTCTTAGCTTCGTAACTGCTTCGTCTCAAACTCGTAAGTGCTTTGTAACTGCTTCATCACAGCTTCATAACTGCTTTGTCTCAACTTCGTAACTGCTGCATCTCAGCTTTGTAACTACCTCGTCTCAACTTCGTAACTGCTGCCTCTCAGCCTCATAACAGCTTTGTCTCAATTTCGTAACTGCCTCTTCTCAGCTTTGTTACTGCTTCATCTCAACTTCATCTCAGCTTTGTTGCTGCTTCGTCTCGGCTTTGTCACTGCTTTGTCTCGGCTTTGTTGCTGCTTCGCCTCTGCTTCGTCTCTGCTTCGTCACTGTAAAAGAAATATAAGCTACAATTGTAGAACATTTCTTTGAAAGCTTGGGGTGGAATTTATTAGTCTATGTTGTGATAACTCAACTCATACTGTAGCAGCCGGAAAAGTCCTAAAAATGTCCTGGAAAACTCCTGGAAAATAACTCCAAGAAAAGAGTGGGAAACCTGAAAATGCATCCATCAGCGAGGAGGAGGTGGCTTGCCTGGTTTTGTCTGAAAAGGTGGAGGCAGATTCTAAAAACCAGTTAAACCAGCAGGACTTACATCCTCAACTACAAATTCCCGGCCTGTCAACACCTTTCATAGCGAAAGATTATCATCACAGACATGCAGCAGAGTCCACGCTGAGGATGAAGACTGCGAGTGACAGTCCGGCCGAGATGAAGCTTTGTGGAGAGCTGTGTGAAATTTCAGATGACGTGGAACGGCCCGGACCGTGGGCAGCTGAGAAATCCTCCTCAGGGATAAATCCCTCAGACTTGAAATCCCGTCCACCGCTCGGCTAAGCAATAAATTTGCTTTAACGGACATTTCATTCAGCTTGAATTTCGAACATGAAAGCTCTTGATTTGTGCAAAATACGTTTGTAAATCTTGTAATAACTTTTTGACAGCTGAGGGCAGTTTTGCCATGAAAAGTAGCAGTGGGATGATAATATGCCAGTTATCTTTGAAGAGCATGTCTTTTACTTGAGAAATTTAATTCTTGTGCAGTATTATTGCATGAACTGAATAGCTGATATCAGTACAAGGCTGTTAATCAGGCAAAATGAGCTCACTCTATTGAGGCGATGAGGAGGGAGGACCCAACTGCAGGATGATGAGCCAGGCAGGCACAGGAAATGAGATTATTTAATGAAATTGAAAGTGCTGCACTGGCAGTTTAATAAACGGCAAAAACAGAAAAACAACAATAGAACAGAAAGACACAAGGATGCTGATCAGAAGTCAACTTAATGATCAGGAAACACAGACAGAAATATAGTGGTATTAAATAGTCATAGTCATTTATGAGTTCTGTAATTCCTCTTTCTATAAACATGGCCATTATACAGTTTATCAGTTACAAGACATACGACCTTCAAAAATCAGCTTTGAGCAGCGATACTGCATGAAAAAGCAAGTTAGGAGCTGACTTGCTTTCTAATGTTGCAAGAAGTAAATACATTATCACCATTATACGTCAATACTTGAATGCAGCGCCCTTCTTTTATTCTTCTACTTTTTTTCCTTTCCTCTGCACCCGGTGTAATACTTTTATTGTTTTGTGCAAAGAACTTTGAATTATCTTGTGCACAAAATGTGATAAACTTGGCCCATCCCTCCCGTTGACAGACGACTGCTCTTCCGCCTGATTATAGCTGGTAGATTTCTACCAGCTGATCAGAATTTCCAGGCACCAGATCTTAAACTGAACACATTTAATCATCCATGTTTTTATTGACATTTTGTTTAAAGCAGAACTCAGTAACTTTTTCACCTCATTAAATGCTTTTCAGAATCCCTGTGGGGCTAAACAGTGTTTACAGAGTGATTTGATGTTTCCTAGCCTCCCCCCGGTGTCTCTGGCACTTACGAGTCTGCTTGCGCAGACCTGACACAGATCTTGTGACAACAGAAACCGCTGTACAGCACTCAGGTCCCCTATCCACCGAGCTGCTTCCAGCGCTGGTTTGCACCAGAACCAGACTAAAAACTTATTCTTTAGCCTCCCATCACCTAAACACCGGCTCCTGGCTCTCAAAACCAACTCTTTGCTGGACCAGAGTGAAGATCCGGTTCACGTAGCTTGTGCTGCCTGGGCGCCTCACGGCCGAATAGGCTCAATAATCACGTGTCACGTCCACAAAAAGTAAATAAAAGTTTGTATTCTTACCTGCGACCCGCCAACACCAGAGAAAAATATGATCCACGGCATATTTACCCGCAAAACACGAGTAAAACGTCCCGCTGCAGGAGAGACGGGACTTTGCTTTGAGCAGAGGGAGACGAGCCGCTGCTACCAACGTAGCAACGTAGCATCAACAAGCAAAAGCTTAGAAATATATCCAGGGATCAGAATAGAGGAAAGACAGGTAGGGAAGACGTCTGTGTGCTGTGGGGGGGTAGGGGGAGTACGAACTTTATGACAGTGAAAGGATGCCACTAGGGGAGGCCCGAGCTGAAGTTACTGAGTTCTGCTTTAACATTTCACAGAAATGCCAAATAACAAGTAGCTCATCACAACCATGATCTCCACAGCCACTCATGACAGGCAGACAGACGGACGGACAGACAGATAAATCAGACAGACAAACAGGCAGACATTTAGTCAGACATATTACTTAAAGATTTACAGTACTCACAAAAAGTTAGGGATATTTAACTTTCTGTTTTTTGGAGAACAGAATGATGCAGAATTAATACTTAACCATTGAACAACGTACATGTGTATTGAAAAGTTTAGAGAAAGTTTAATTCAGTTCACCTGGAAAGGTTGTAGTAGATTTTCGATTCATTCTGACATCATACAAAAAGCCAAATATCCTTAATTTTGTGACTTCATTAATATTGCTGTGTTTGGCATTATTTTAGAAAGGATGATGCATCATTTCTGTTTAAAAAAAACCTTCTGGTTTCTTTGTTTCCAGCTGTATTTGTATGCTAGAAGAGCGGCTCGTGGTCCAACAACAGGCTTTTCTGGTCCTTCTCATGAATATCTGTGACGCGAAAAATGAGACGTCTCTGATTGGCTGCCTCCCATGAATGTATGAAGGAAGCTCCTCTCCCCGCTCTGTGTGTGTAACCGGGCACATGAACGAGTTTGCTCCGCCATGCTAGCAAACAGTTAGCTAACTTAGCTTCTTAACTCCGCAGCTACAGTTGCGCCGTCTTCACTTCTAGTGCCCATGTGGGCGACGCCCTTTTCGATGTGATGTAGAAGCAAAAGGCTTTTCCTGATTCGCTTCCTTCTCTGTATCGTTTCTATGAAGAGGAAACACAGCCGGCGGAGGTGACGCACCACTAGCAAGCGCAGCATGTGTATGTAACTACGGGTGACCCTCCGTTTTTAAAAGGAGCAAGTTAAACTGGTTTTCAGAGGAAGGAGATCTTTAAGTGTGATCAGGGTGGTCACAGAAGTGACGTACTGCAGAATGAAATTATGTTCCATCAATCATCAGAAACAACACGAGTAAAAATGTGGTTAAAAAAGGTAACCAAACTAAACTACTAACTAAAATGCAAATAAGAAATAGTTCTGAAAGTAACATTAAAGCATGAATGCACAGTGCAAATACTGAATTAGGTGCCTGTGTTGCCTTTCTGTGTGCATATTACCGAGTTTTACCTGAACGGCTTCTTGGATTAAACATCCACTTTTTCTTTTCCCGTCTTCCTTTCTGTTCACGTAGCCAGCCTGCGTCTCCCCACCATCCATCCACTGACACTGTTTCAGTGTCTCCCCACATTCAGCGGCTTTTTGTTCAGGCGGTGGCCTGTAAACATGCATGCTAACGTTAGCAGGCTGCCGGATGTTTGATGCATCATGGAACAGTGTTCATTAGTGAAAAAAACCCTGCCAGGCCAGATGACGGGTGATTCTCTGGATTATCACCTGCAAGTTTTTACACCCACCAAAAGGAATCTGAGCACAGGAATCATATTTGACACCTGCAGCATTAAAATTTCAATTTCAACTGAAAGTATTGCTTTTTTTTTTCTTAAAGGGCCAAATAAAGGAAGGAAATGAAAGACTGAGGGAACAGGAGCGTACCCCAAACTCCCCAGTTTTATACCCAGCTGAGCATTACTGCGATGACTTAAAACAAACCTGACGAAATAAAATCCCAAAACAGGAAATGCAGGAAATGTTTGGTTGTTTTTCTTGCTAACACTGCAGTACAGCTCTCTAGATCTGGTGTCAAGGCCCTGATGGAAAACAGATCATCTTGAGGCACGTATGGGACACAACGCAACCGAAGCATGGCTCACTGGAAGTATTTTTCACTTCTTTATAGACAACAAACATCATTTTATCACACTAATATACAGCCATCCTCAAAATTATCCATACCCACCAGTTAAAGATAAAGATTGGATAAGCAGTGCTTTTTCCATCCCCTTTTCAGCTTGCAAGGAGGAATAAGGACTGAATTATAGTGAGCTTTATGGTTTATTGAATTATTCTGAATGTGAGTTTTGTCACCAGCTTTTTTTTTCTTTATTTCTTGCAAGTCTGAAATAAATATATTAAAAATATATAAATATATAAATGAAAGAAGAAAAAAAAACAGTTGCCAGAGAAATAAGTTGAAATTGACAAAAGTAATAATAAATAAAATTTGTGATGGTGATTTTGAGTTGTTCTTTGAAAGAAATACTAAAAACAAACAAAAAATAAAACAAGTAAACAAGCATGATCTTGTGAGAGTAGAAATATCCGTTAGTAGAAACCCAATACCGATACTTTCCAATATTACATTTTAATGCCAATATCGGCAGATAATATCGGACATCCCTCATACTTTCTCTAAATGTATTTTTTTTAAACCTGGAAACTGTAAAAACAGCATAAGCTGCAGGTATTTGCTCTTGTCAGTGTTCGTATTGTGTTGTTTATCGTGTTTGTTTATTGTGTTTGTTTGCCAGACTTTTGTTTAAGAAAAGTCTGGAAATCCTCTGAGAAGCCATGAAAAACTCCTCAGTATGCAATTTCTGAGATAAATCTGCACAATCACCGAATATGCGGAGAGGAACGCTGCAGCAAAATGTCGAAATTAGATTTCAATCCCAGATGAAGCGAGCGCGAGACGCGCGATGCATCAGGTGGCAGAAAACAATTACTTTGAGGAAAAAGCAAGAACCCAGAGATTTTGTTGAGTTTCCTGTCGTCCCCCCCCGGTCCTTGCAGAGTGCTTGTCAGCATTCTTGGTGCATCTCCAGCTCTTTGTGCGCTGCTCGTTTCCCAGGAAGCATTTTCATGCACAGGAAAATAAATGAGTTTGACTCCGCACGGCTCCTTTTATCTGCTTCATGTAAGGATCCCTGAGGGAGGAGTCTGCCACTGTGGTCCTGCTTCCCACAAGTCTGAATCAAAACACTTCTTTGTTTGTTTTTTTGAACCATTCATCTCACTGTAATTACATTTACCTTTACAGCGAGCGCGTGGTGGAAAATGAGGCGTGTGTATGCATGAGCACATGAAATCTGTTTACATTACTCTGCTCTGCTTATTCCTCGGCTGAACTGACTAATAGACTTTATTTTAATATTTATGAGCGCAGCTCCTGGTGTACTCACTCACTGTCTTTAGTGTTGCATAAAAACAAGCGACAGCTTCAGACTGGATCAAAAGCCACGCGCTAACAGACTCTCTTTCTCCCTGTGTGTCCTCTCTCACCCTTGCAACCACCATCTGTTTGTCCATATTGTGTGATCCTCCGTTTCTGGTCCCCGCGGCTCGCCACCAGACGCTACTTTTGGCCTGCTGCTTGGAGTCTTTCTTCTTTGTGGCCTGGCTCTGTTGGGCCTCCTTACGTTCGTCTCCTGGAAGCTGTGCTGGGTTCCTTGGCGGACCAAAGCCCACTTCCCCAGCCCGTCTCTCAGTCCGGCCTGCGGCCCGCAGCACAGCCCCGTCCAGCCGCCTCTCTTGCTGCAGAGTCCCCAGCAGCCAGTGGTCACCATGGCGACGGAGAAGGTGAAGGACCCCATGGGCTCGATGGGTTTCCTGGAGGCGGCGGTGAAGATAAGCCATACTTCTCCTGACATCCCCACCGACGTGCAGCTCTCCATGAGGGAGCACTTCCTGCGCCGCACGCAGCGCATGCAGAGGCAAACCACCGAGCCGGCGTCCTCCACAAGGTTAGTCGCACACATGCAAGGTTTTTTATTTTAGCTTTTAAAAAGGTCTAACATCATTGATTGATATAATTTATTGCTATATTTTATGCATTTGCTTGATTGTGTCCTTCAGTGTTTATTTCTATACGTTATGGCACCGTAGGGGAGAACGTAGGGATGGGCATACCGATATCCTGTTGTCGATGCTTTCATACCAGCCAGATAAAATATCGAAATTGATACTTTTTAAAGTATTGCAATGCCATTAAACAACTGCAAAACATCATTTTTTTCCACTTCTAAGAGTTTTATGCAATAAAATAACATGAAAGCAGCCAGATTCTAGCTTCTGTGTCACATGATGGTGGTAGCCTATCAGATTCTAGCTTCTATGTCACATGATGGTGGTAGCCTATCAGATTCTAGCTTCTATGTCACATGATGGTGGTAGCCTATCAGATTCTAGCTTCTATGTCACATGATGGTGGTAGCCTATCAGATTCTAGCTTCTATGTCACATGATGGTGGTAGCCTATCAGATTCTAGCTTCTGTGTCACATGATGGTGGTAGCCTATCAGATTCTAGCTTCTGTGTCACATGATGGTGGTAGCCTATCAGATTCTAGCTTCTATGTCACATGATGGTGGTAGCCTATCAGATTCTAGCTTCTATGTCACATGATGGTGGTAGCCTATCAGATTCTAGCTTCTATGTCACATGATGGTGGTAGCCTATCAGATTCTAGCTTCTGTGTCACATGATGGTGGTAGCCTATCAGATTCTAGCTTCTATGTCACATGATGGTGGTAGCCTATCAGATTCTAGCTTCTATGTCACATGATTGTGGTAGCCTATCAGATTCTAGCTTCTGTATCACATGATGGTGGTAGCCTATCAGATTCTAGCTTCTGTGTCACATGATGGTGGTAGCCTATCAGATTCTAGCTTCTATGTCACATGATGGTGGTAGCCTATCAGATTCTAGCTTCTGTGTCACATGATGGTGGTAGCCTATCAGATTCTAGCTTCTGCGTCACATGATTGTGGTAGCCTATCAGATTCTAGCTTCTGTATCACATGATGGTGGTAGCCTATCAGATTCTAGCTTCTGTATCATGTGATGGTGGTAGCCTATCAGATTCTAGCTTCTGTGTCACATGATGGTGGTAGCCTATCAGATTTTAGCTTCTGTATCATGTGGTGGTGGTAGCCTATCAGATTCTAGCTTCTGTATCACATGATGGTGGTAGCCTATCAGATTCTAGCTTCTGTATCACATGATGGTGGTAGCCTATCAGATTCTAGCTTCTGTATCACATGATGGTGGTAGCCTATCAGATTGTAGCTTCTGTGTCACATGATGGTGGTAGCCTATCAGATTGTAGCTTCTGTGTCACATGATGGTGGTAGCCTATCAGATGTCATGATGATGCTGCTACTGTTAGTGATGATGATGATGTTTTGGTATTTTTCACTACTTTAATGAAGGTTATTGCACATTATGTTTTGGTAAATGTATAATATTACTATTAGATTTTATATTTAAACATTTTCCACTGAATAAATGTAAATGATCTTCACCTGTAATTCAGTTATCTGATAATTAAAAGGAGTTTTTAATCTTATTTTGTTTAATTTCTTCATCAATGTAATTTATTATTGTTGTAAAAGTGTTTTTTACTATTACTTCTGTTCTCAAGTTTTACTTATATCTAATATTGCACTTGCTTTAATATATTAATGCAAACTGTGCAGAATTCATGACATGCGGTGATGCTTTTCAAACCCAACATGAGAAAATGTGTAAATCAGGAGCAACCTCACTTTCATACGTTTCCCAGAGCAATGCAAAGCATCCATGACTTTAATGAGGGAGTGAAATGTACAGAGCAATTTAGCATCTACAAAGTTTATTTTAATGAATGTTGTGATTGTTGAACTGCAGCTCGGAGGCTTCTCACTGCAGGTCAGATTTGTAACGCTAATTACAGGCTTGTTTTTTTCAGAAGAATTAATTAACTCGTGTGCAGAAGCATTTGTCGAAGCCTTATTATTTGCACTTTATGGTTCCAATAGAGATGTTTGATATTGGCTTTTTACTAATATCAAACAAAATAATAATTTAAACAAACAAAACTATCCGAGGCACATCAGAGCACATTTCCCATGAACACGTAGCCAGCACGTCCATGTGGGGCCCGTAAGGGTTACATTTTGGCTGCATATGAGGGACCCAAGCTGGGTTTGTCGACGGTTTCCATGGTGGCCCCACCTGTGTTTGCCCATATAGCCTGTGTTTGAATGGGCAACGGTTTGAACAGGACATATTTGCAGATTTCATAGTTTAAGTTACATGGGTCCCATATGTGGAAACCCACATGGGAAAACACAGGTGGGGCCACCATGGAAACCGTGGACAAACCCACTTGGGTCACTCATATGCAGCCAAAATTCAACCCTTATGGGCCCCACATGGAAATGCTGGCTGGGTAGTGGTCCTAAATACCTGTCAACAGGTGTAGAAGTCTAGAAAAAATGGCAGGTGCGCTGCTGGTGTCCCTCAAACCTGTAGTGCTCCTGGAAGGAAACAATTAAGGGAAGGCAGAGGATAATCCAAAATGGAAAAAAATCTGGGTCCAGGCACTCAAGCAGATACGTGTTGGTGTGTTTTTAACATGTTCTTGCCCAGTATATTAAAGACTTTTTACATTTTACACCTCTTTGAGTGCCTGGACCTGGATTTTTTCCATTTTGGATTATCCTCTGCCTTCCCGTAGGTGTAGAAGTCTTTTTGAACATTAGAAAAAAACACCGGATTGCAGTGATTGCCTCCATCGGCACCTCATCATGCTTGTTTACTTGTTTTATCTTTGTGTGTTTGTTTTCAATATTTCTTTTGAAACACAATTCAAAATTAATGTCATGATTTTCATAGAATTTCTGTCACTTTTGTCAATTTCAACTTATTGAAATGACAGCTGATTTTTTTCCCTTCTTTAATTTAGGGGTATGAATAATTTTGAGGATTATTGTATATTTTTCTCTGACAGCAAAGATCCTAAAATATCCTTATCTTAGCCAGAGGAGTTTATTTTGGACATCTGGCTGCCAGATATCAGATAATAGCAGGTATTAGCCAACATGTGGCTAATCATAATGTTTCTAACAACTTGGTAACTTAACCAACAACTTAAAACCAGACATATTATAAGCAGCTTTAAAGCAAGCCAGTCCGTAGCAGCAGCAGCTGCACCGTAGTCACATGACTCTGAAAGGAATGCTGGGAAATTAAGTTTTCCCACAATAACAGGGACTTTTCTACATGCTGGAACGGTGCTGACGGAACTAAATCTCACGAGATCTCGTTCCGTTACGAAATTTCATTAGTAAAAATATTGTCCGAAAAAAACGATAAAGCGATACAGATATTTTCCGATATCGGTAGGCCAATAGTATCAGACATCCCCAGTTTCCAGGATGTTAGAAAGTGAACATTTTGGGATTTTTTCTGTTCGAGTTACCCATGTGCTCCTAAATTCTGGGGTTTAATGTGATTCTTAATGTTCGCTCGTACATTCTGTCCATTTTAAGCTCAACTTTCATCATGTTATTAGATTATATTATATTATATCTACTAGCCCAGGCTGCAGTTCTCCATAAGGAAATATACCAGCAACATCTATGTTTCCCAGCTCTCCACATGTCCCACTTTAATCTAGCACAGCCGTTCTCAAACGGGGGGTCCCAACCCCCCCACAGGAACCTTAGATGAATCCAGGGGGCTGTAAAAAAAATGAAAGCCTACATTTCTCAAATAAATGTGGGATTTTTTTTATATTTGGACTGTCAAATTAACATTTTAGTGCAAAGAGATTAATCTGTGAAATTAAAGTGATGATTTTTATCACATTAATGCTTTTACGACCCCGTAAAAGGAGGAAGGTAGATAACACAAGCAGACTTGGATCAGGAATTACTTAGAAATTATAATTATTTACAATGGACGCCATAACAGAAAAGGAACAAAACAAGAACAAAAAGATAAAGGTAGGGCAGGGTCCTCCCTGAGGTCCAAGTCCACATTAACACAAAAACAATACATACAAATAGAGAACAGGTAAAAGTCCTGTGATAAAAGGTTGCACTAAAAGAAACACTGTCCAGTGGCAACCCCATTAAAGACCAGCCACTGAAGTCCTACTCAGGACCCAAAGAAAGAAAAGAAAACCACACATGGCTGAGGACTACATACAGTCTGACACCATTAGACGGGTTATGACAAGTAACAAAATCCAGGCTGTGTCCAAAGTTGAGGGCTGCGTCCTTCCAAGGCCGGATTTGAGGACCGCTTACGTCACAGCGATGATATCGAGACTGTCCAGATACGAAGGCTCCTTCAAATGCAGCTACAAATGTGGCCTAATTTTCCCCAGATTTTAAGGACGGTGCGATGTATTCGTGGCTAATCCTATCCCTAGGGCTGGGCCATATGGACCAAATACCATATCACAATATATTTATTTTAGATGACGATATACACCAGTGTTTTTATCGTAGTTTGTCTGAAAGTTTAATTTCATATCAAACAGCCGGTTTAACATGTTTAGCATAAAGGTTTCGCTCCACTGTAGTGACGGAACTGACAAAACACTGGTTAGAAATGTTTGTTAAATCCAAGTAATTCCAGATAGTTGGCTGGTTTTTTATGATTTCTTTGTGAAAGTCTTGGGGAGGATCGTCTTCCAGACAGTTTAAATAATAGGGGTGTAAAAAAATATTAATACACTGAAATATTGTGATATTTTCATATGCTAATACCATATCTATATTTAAAAATGTGGTATCGATCAATTTTACAAATGAAATCTCGCAATATATCATCGTTTTGTTACAAAATCTCGAGATTTTATGAAATACTTAGAGATTTCATCATTTTTGTTACAAAATCTTGTGGTATTTCGTGACATCTCATTAGATTTGGTAAGAAAATGATGTCTCGCGAGATTTCATTCGTGAAATAGATAAATACCGCATTTTTAAATATAGATATGGTATTTGCATATTAAAATGTTGCGATATTTCAGTGACATTTTACAGCAGATGTGTCTAAATTTAAGAGACATTTTAATTTGATTTGTTATATGATTTTATTATTGTGTACAAGTTAAAATGACTGTTTTTCATTTGCTATTGTCCATGATTTTAGCTAAAATTAGCATGAGCCTCTTGAAATCTTGTAAACTTTACAAAATAAATTTACCTGGATTTGATTTTCTCTCAGTAGGATTAATAAGAATGCCGCAGATGATGGTAAAGCTCCTCTACCTCTAAAATTAGCAGGACAATGGTATGGCTCATATTTTGAAGCCCTGTTTTGCTTTAGTTTAGTGCCATCACAGTTGCTAGGTAACAAGAGATATGCTGACGAGGCCAGACTGTCCGCATTTAACAACCTGTCACTTCCACCTGACCCGGTCTAAGGAGGACCCGGCCTACATAGACCGGGTAGGACACGTCCTTCAAAGACCTAGCCCCTGAATTTGGACACAGCACCGAAGTTAGAGGCAAAGCGTGTCACCAACACACAAGCATAGTCATAAAGTGGCAAGCTGTGACCCCGGAGTCAAACTCAGCTGCCCTGAATGGTGGGCTGATGGCAGTTTATATAGACCAAGCCCAACGGGGGCGGCAGGGGCTCCAGCCTATCCATGAAGAGCATAGAGGCAGCCAGCGAATGCTGGATGAAGCAGCCAGATTATGCAGGACGGGGGTCAGACAGCCAGTCACCTACTTCCAGGAAACACAGTCAACAGCAATCCCATAACCAGGCCTGGGCCGTAGGGAATGCAAAAACAACAAAGTTATATCTAATGCCATATAAAAATCCCAATTTGACATTATCTCAGCGAGAGAAGCTGATTCTGTAAAGCCGTGAACCAAATCCACCAAAAAACCCTTTATCCTCCATATTTATGAAGAGTCTGACATTTTTCCAGCCTTATATTTGGCTACAGGATGACCCATGTGATATCACACAGTGAAACTTAATTAATCAGTCATTGCGAGACGAGTAGTATGTACCAGGATATACTGCACCCTAAAAACGGATTGGCTGAATTTGACCAGTCTGGTTGATAGTTATGTGTGTCCGACCAGTCTTTTGGTTAAAACAACCAAAAGATTGGTCGGACACACCAACGAGATTGGTTGAATTCAAGCAATCTATTCTTAGAGTGTGGGGGATTGGGAACCATTGGTCAAGCATAAATCAAGCATAACAGGCCTCCAAGTGGGCATGGTTTAGAAATGTGGCGGGTGGCTGAGGGGATGGGGTAGGACTTTATCCCCACTAATGGGGAATAACTAACTATGGAGAGTTGTTTTTTCTGTACAGTAGCATTAAAAAGCGACAAAAAGGCCTGTGGACATGACCCAATAGATCAGGTATTAGAGACTGTAGCAGTAACGCTCCATCAGCGTTTCCCCGGCAGAGCAACCACACAGACTCTGAACTGCTGCAGGTGAACAGTTTAAGCTCCTGCTGCAGTTTAGTCGGACAGTCAGCCTGGATGTCACCTCCCTGCTCCACGTCTCCCTCCGGGGCCCCCGCCACTTCTGCAGATAACGATGCATGATTAGACAGAGTGGCTGTGTCAATCTTCCTCGGCTGCAGCTGCTCCCTGAACCGCAGCCTCGTCCCGGCTCCCCACAGCTGAGCCAGGACCATGCCCACCACCTCATACTTTACCACGAGACTGGGCTGAGATCTGGGCTCTGTTTGTAGTGTAATGTATCGGCTGATTATCTGTTTGTGTTGATTGAACCAGTGGAGGTAATTAAAGGTGAAATGTGTAAGAAAAATCAAAGGTCAGTGACATAAAAATACATCATTAAAAACTCTGTTGGCATCAAATCCCTTTACTAATATGACTGCTATGTTTTATTTTCCAAGAATGAGCCATTACACAAAAACTCCTGGGTCAAACTGCTGGGTTAAAGAGGGACTAAATTTTGGGTTATTTCAACCCTGACACTTGGGTTGTTGGGTTGTTGGCCCAACTTCTGGGTCAAATATTCAACCCGAAAGTTGGGTCAAAAAATAACCAAATTTTCTGGGTCAGAGTGACCCAGAAATTAGTTGGTCCCTTTGTAACCTAGCAGTGAGGAGTTTTTAGTGTGTTAAATCAACTTGCACTGGGTCCACAACATACATGGAAGCTGCTATATTTGTGCCACCATTTTTACTATGGTGTCTCCGAAAGGACAAACAATATTCGTGCCACCATTTTTAAGTATGGTGTCTCCGAAAGGACAAACAAGTCTGAGTGTGAAGTGAAAATTCTCTGAGCTTTAAACTGCAGTCCCGGCTTTGCTTGGTAGGTTCTTGAGCACCGTTCGGGACAAATAATAGCAATGTCCAATATTATTGGCCTTCCGATATTATCAGAATTGTATTCAAATGTGATATCGGAAAAATATCAGCTTTTTCAGACTGATGTTTTTATTACATTGTTATTATAAATATTATTTTATTATTTAAAAAATCTAGCAAGATCTCGTTGTTCCGTTTGCATTTTTTTCCTCACGAGTATGCACATGAAAACTTTCAAAATAAAAGGTATTTTTATTGTTATTTTTGTTTGCTTTTATTAGCGATATTTGATATTATTGACCAATATCAGCATTAAAATGTGATATTGGAACATTTTGATATCGGTTTTATTGCACTGATATCTTTACTTACAAAATCTCACAAGAGGATGTTGTTCTGTAATGAAATATCGCGAGATCTTGTTCCATTAGCCCAGCATGTAGAAAAGTCCCTGTTATCCTGGAAGAACTTCATTTCCCAGCATTCCTTTCAGAGTCATGTGACTACGGTGCAGCTGCTGCTGCTACAGACTGACTTGCTTTGAAGCTGCTGATAATATGTCTAGTTTTAAGTTGTTAGTTAAGTTACCAAGTTGTCAAAAACATTAGAAATAGGAGTTAAGGATGTTTTGGGATCTTTGCTCTCAGAGCAGAATATGGTTGTACACTTCAAGCCCAGATAAGTTGAGATTACTTACATTTTTTAAGGCAACCAGATTCCCCAATTTTTTTAAGTAAAGCAAGATGATAACTTGAGTCTATTTCACATTAACTTTTCATTTCACTGAAATAGTTATTTTAAGTACCACCTTCTAAATTACAAGTTGACTTAAAATGTTTTCTTTAAAAAACTTATTTTTAAAGCACTTTTTTTTTTTTTTTTGCACCTTCTCAAATCCTTTTTTTTTTTTTTTGTTATCCAACATGCTAATTTGTAACAACAGTATTTTTATTTTATTTATTTATTTTTGGCTGAGTCTTCTATTTTATTCTGCATTAGAAACTGGTTTAATACTTTTCTATGGGTATAAACACAACCAATAAGTTAAAATGATTTTTTTTAAAAAGAGAAACCCTACTGTTTTATAGGCCCGGCAAATGCTTTGTTGACTGCTGAAAAGTATTTGTCTGTAAAAATCAAGTGGCGTTTGTTCATGCTGAACAACATGCAGGGGCATGGTCATGACCAAAACTTAGAAATTTCTGTCCATCTAACTTAAAATTATTCACACATGTAACCTTTTCTCCAAATTAGTAGAGTACATTCAGTATTTGTTAGTAATGACATCAAACTTAAATTATTTTAGTACATTTTATCAAACAGTTTTAGTAAATTTAATCTCCAGGCTAAGAGTGTATTTCTCAAAATAAGAGAGGAACAACCTCACAGATGTCTGCATGTGTCAGTATCGGTTGATATCAGATATTGGAAATTAAGACAAGACCTTAAAAACAATCAAAGGTACCTGTAGATGAGTCATCGCTGCACCCCAGGTTACTGGATCATCCCCAGATGATAACATGTTTATGTCTGAAGGAATACCGGCCACTGATGGCCAATAACCAATCACATGTGCTTGGCATTGAGATCATTGTTACGCTCATCTTTACCACTAGATGTCAGTAATTATTACACACTGTACCTTTAAGTGACCATTGACCACATAAATGCTGTTGACATGAAGTCCCCACTGTTAAAACCGTTATGTTTGAACGCTTTTTAAGTTCAAAATCTTTCTTTTTTTCTGTCTTTATTTCTGTTCAGGCACAACTCGTTCAAGAGACACCTGCCCAGGCAGATGCAGGTGGGCAGCCTAGACCTGGGAAACGACTACATGGTGGAGAAGGACGAAAAGCCCACCAGCATAGGCCGCATCCAGCCGGAGCTCTACCAACAGAAGGCCTTGGAATCAGAGGATTCATCAAAGAATGGCAGCAGCAAAAATTGTGGCAGGATTAACTTCTCTCTCAAGTACGACTACGAAAACGAAGCGCTTCTCGTCAACATTCTCAGAGCCGTAGATTTGCCTGCCAAGGACTTATGTGGCACCTCTGACCCGTATGTGAAGATCTACCTGCTCCCCGACCGCAAGAAGTTCCAGACGCGAGTCCACCGGAAGACGCTCAACCCCACGTTCAGCGAGAGCTTTCAGTTTCCCGTGCCTTACGAAGAGCTGGCCGCCAGGAAGCTCCACATGAGCGTCTTTGACTTTGACAGGTTTTCTCGACATGATATGATTGGAGAAGTGGTGCTGGAGAATTTGTTTGAGACGTCAGACCTGTCCCGGGAGACAAACATATGGAGGGACATCCAGTACGCTACCAGTGTAAGAATCAATTCACCTTTTTTTCCTCATACTTATAATCATTTAACTAAAAGAAAAGAGACACTTCACTATATTTGTTGAGTTGTGCCTCTGATCAAGGGCAGAGCTAGAGGGGGCCGGGGTTCCTCTGACATCTGATCCCAGATACCTCATCAGGTGATTAAGAGGTCACCGTAGGAGGTTTGAAAAGACCTGCATGGATCACCAGTGTCACCACACCAGTTTAAAATTAGTTTAAAAGCAGTTTCCCAGCTGGTCATTCTTTAGAAATACAGACATCTTACTGCAGATTTCTAGAGGAGATTTTGTCCCTGGTCAAGAACAACTGATGTTATGTAAGGCTATGGATCAGCACAAACCGGGGGGGGGGCAACTGTCAATCTGACATTCCTCCACTCTGACATGGGTCCCCAACTCTCAAAATCGCTACATTTACATTTCTGCCAAACCAGGGGCGGAGCTACAGGGTAGCCAGAGGGGCCGCGGCCACCCCAGGGGCCGCGGCACCCCCCCCCCATGCGTTAACCAGGCAGTGATCAAGCAGTTACAGTGACCCCGAACTGCTTCCATACCTTTCCCTTCTTGTTTTATACTCTAGCTACCCCAACAGTTGGAATTTTTAAGATCGGAGATGCAGAAATTTAAAATCCCAGTTTTATGCTTTCCTCTCTGAGATATTGCGATTGGGGAAAGAAAACTGCTTTTCACAGGGGAGACTCAAAACTGCTCCACCACTGCTGCCAAACATCTCATCATTCTGACAATTAGGGTTAATATCTATAAATGTTAATTGCGGGTTTTAATCAGTTGGAGACGTCACTTCAGTAAAAAATATAGGCATCAACGTCACTTTTCCACTTGAAGCGCATTGCTGCAAAAAAAGCTTGTTTTCTCAGCTTTTTGGTGAAAACCAGCATTTTTGCTACAACTACCCCATGTTCTACTGCAGATTACTAAAGAACAGAAAAAGCTAGAGACATTTTTTTTTCTGATGAAAGAACAGAGTCTAAGGGGCTGTTCACACGAGGACGATTGTGGGTAAAATATTTAACTGTAAGTGCCTTTCGTTCACACGGCAACGTTATTCTGGGTTGAATACGTAAAAATCTGAAGACTCATTCCAAAGTGGAACTCCTGAAGACAAGACGCTGTTGCGTTCTCGTCTGCATGGCCCAAAACACAAAAATGATGGTGGACCTGCTCACGCCATGCTTATGTCGCATGTGCAATGACGTCACACACAAACGGGAAAAAAACAATGTCGATCTACAAGGCCGTCTCATTTCAGAAACAATTAAAACACTTCGAAGTGCAGGGACTACGTAGTCCACGCACTTGGTCATGTGCAGGTAGTGTTTATTTACAGTCTTTGGTGCAGACCCCGAAATGGGACATACGTCACATAAACGCGGCGGATCTAAGGTTGATTTTACACATATGCGCGGAGATGGTGGAGTTCTATCACAGCACCGCCTTACAGCCTGCCATGCACATCCAATCGAATTCCACACACTCTTGCGTCCTCGTATGCACGCAGATTTCTTCGCGACGACACAATATTCTCTGGCTCTCCCAAAATCGTTGAAAATGCTTTAAAATCTTGGTATTATGAAGCGCTCTGCTCTGAAACATCTGGCAGTCAATGAGTTAACAATACATAAATGATGATATAAATGAAAAAATATCATTTTTGCTGGGGTGGCCAGCTTTTTGTTCAGGGGGGCCCTGGCCACCCCTTGGGGGGCACCATTGATAGCATGGGCCTTTTAAAATGCTTTGCAGCCACTACAGTTTGGCTGTAGGTTGGGTGGGAGGGTGAAGAGAGGGGGTGATTTTAATTTACCAGTCATCCTCAGAATTATTCATACCAATTAAAGAAAAGGTTAAATTCACAATATTAATTCAAATAACAGGAAACTAAAGAAACTAATAATAAATAAAAATTTAGAAAATTAAACTTTGGTGAAATAAATATTGCTTTTGAATTGTGGTTGAAAAAAAAAAAACAAAAAAAAACATCAGAGCACCTTTCCCATGAACAGTGGACCAACATACCCGTCAACGGGTGTAGAAGTCGTTTTGATCATTAGAGAAAACACCTGATTGCTTCAAAGTGTTGCTCAACAAAATTCTAGCTCCAGAGCCAAAATCACACTTGTTTACTTATTTTATTTTTTGTGTGCTTGTTTTTAATATTTCTCTTGAACCACAGTTCAAAATCAATGTCATGATTTTCATAAATTTTTAAATTATTATTACTTTTGTCAATTTCAACTTATTTAACTGACAGCTGCTTTCTTTCCTTCTTTGATTGGAGAGCATGAGTAATTTTGAGGATGACTGTATATTAGAGATGTCGCCATCTCTCAGAGCATGGACCTTCAGTCCTAAAGGAAACAAACAAACAAACAATGCCTGTTATTTTTGCAGGGAGCTTTGCTGCTCCAGGAGAACCATCTGCAAACATCACCAGCCAACTGACTGGTAGTTTCTTTCTCCAGCAGTCATGTTGAATTACAAGTAATGTAGAGAGCGATGTTTTTACGGAGAGAAGTTGAAAGCCTTGCTGACACGTTGTGTCCCAAACACAGATCAGCCCTGACAGTGTTAGCTGATCAAAGGAAACAAATTTGGAGGCTGTCGACTCAACAGTACTCGGTGTAAGACAAGTAGAGAAACAGGTGGGGATGAAGGAACAGAAATGTGTCTGTTTTACTACAAAATCATCCATCTTGTTTCTACACGCCCATGTGATTGTAAGTGTGCATTCATTGGCAAATCAACCAAAAATCCACAGATTCTTCTGTGGATCCTTATAATCCTTTGCAGATGTGAGAAATTCAGCATTCCGTGATATTTCCCCCTGGATTTGCCTTCAGTGTGCTGAGAAATAGTAACTTTTCTGTGGATTTCAGAGAGAGGTGGAACTATGTGCCAGGAATTTGGATAAACGAAGTGCAAGGGCTAAAAATCAATATCTTGACGACCTCTGCCTCCACACTTAAAACTTCCAGAGTCATATTAAATTAGAATCCCTTATAAATTAAATTGGATAAAATTCTTGTCCTCAGCAGGACTTGAAAGATGTGCATGCGTAAGTAACAGCAGACTGAATCAGTCTGGCTGCACCATTGAGGAATTATGATTAGCATTTTCCTGATACCTATATTAAATTAACATGATAAAAGCAGTAAAAATTAGCATTATTTTTTCCTCACTAGCATTAGGGATGGGCATATCCATACCCTGGAGTCGATACTTCGATACCAGCCAGACAAAGTATCAGGGATACAACATCCACAGAATGATGGTCCTTCATTTTCTACTCACCCTCATGTTGAGCAAGACTCTGGAGCACTTTTTTAATATGTCAAATGCAGCCGGAGATCCAGGGAGGGGTCATTATCTGCTGTCTTTCATATAATGGAGGTGACGGGCACTCAAAACAAAATGTTCCATAAAAGTCCACAAAAACTTGGCAATATTCCTCCATACTGCTCGTCCAATGTAATCCAAGTGTCCTGAGTGGGTAGCGTCCAGAATTTACCGGAAACTAGGACTGGGTGATAAACCGAAAATTTACCGACACCGACATTTACAGCGATAACGGACGTAATTTTTCACCATGTCGGTATGTTCGGTGCTGCGGCCCCTTTAAGAAAGCCGGCAGTAGAATTGCCACAAGGGACATTTTTGTTCTCTTAAACTTGCCGAAGTTTCTTGTAACGTGACATTCTTGCACTGGAGCTTCGTGTTTTTCATCATCTTTTGCACGTTTTCTGCACAACATATGTCTGTAAATGATCAGTGACGTTTATTTGATGTCAGTGTAAAGTGATAAACGTTTGAAGGAACGTTGTTTGTGTTAAACGCTTTGAAATGTTAGAGATGCTAACTGCATTAGCCTGTCTATGGGTTTTTCAATGTTAAGTTAGCATTCATGCTAATCGATAGTCGTGTGTGCATTTAATGGGGGACTCAGCACTGATTTTAATGGCACAAAGTAATATTTGCTCATATGTAAATAAAAATCTAACTTATTTGAGTTACTTTAAAAATTCATAATTCATTTATTAATTTGTATATTTGTATGTTTGTATTTCAGTTTCACAGTACTTCTCATATGTCCAAAACATCTACTGGGTGTTTATTGAGGAACCTGTTAATCTATCTGCCAAACAAGAAGTCACGTGAAGTTTCAGTTAAGGCAGAATGTCGATTTTAATAAATTGAAAATAAAAGTAGTTTTTGTCTCTTTTGGCTAGTATAGGTAGTTTTATCATCCAATTATCGTGACCGAAGTGAACTGCTCAGTATATCGTAATATTTATTTTTGGCCATTATCGCCCAGCCCTACTGGAAACCACATCATTTAGTATAATTAATTAGCCTAAACAGTAGAACATTGTACTTCCCCGATGCACGTCCATGCGAGTTCACGATTCTACGGAAGCCGCGGCAGACAAGACCAGATGAGAGCGCGCATTCAGCGCCATCTCTGCTGATAATGCAAGCATAGAAGAAGAAATTCAGCTTTTCATCTGTGTACATTCTGCTGTTAGCCAGACGAGGACGATGGCGTAAATTACTAGGGGAGAGCATTACTCGGGGTGGGGGGGCAATAAGGGCAACTCAACGTAATATTTTCAAAGGACTCAAAGTAATGCAGAAATGCACGTACAGAAATAAGGTCCAGGTTGAAAAAAAGAAAATGATCCTCTAAGAATATCCACACACTGTTTGTAGGAGTGAAGTGTTTCTTGCCTTTTGCACTACATCAGGAACCAGGAGAACGCCTTCATCCAGCATCCCCCCCACCACTCCACCTTCCCCCTCTTCACTGGCTGAACTTCTTCAAAGGTTGTTCAATAATCTTTGCATTCCTGCTTTGTAGGCAGAAAAACTGGCAGCCTTCTTGGCGCACAAACTTCATTGACTCACCAAACGATTTTACGACAAATTCCCTTGCTTACATTAAGTTCGAGGTAGGCAACATAAAGAATGCAAAGATGTTAAGCTGAAACAAACAAAAACTAGTATAAGGTGATGTTGCATGTAAAACTATGTAAGACACGGTGCAGCTTAATGAGTGTTAAAGACAGCAGTATTGAACGGAGGAAGGAAAACAACCTGCAGCTCTTCCAGTTCCACCATCAGTGAGGAGATTCATCAATATCATCCAAGTTTCACATCAGAACTGGAGATCAGATGTTTGACCTGTCAGATCAGAGTAAAGTCACCTGAAGGTTTTCATGAGCCAATCAGTGACTGAAGGAAATTATTGATGTAAAATATTGAATTTAATTTAATTTATTTAATTTATATAACACAGATTTCTGCATCCAGCTGGATGCCCAAAGTGCTTTACATAGTAGGACATCAAAAACGAGGCTAAAAACATATAAACACATAAGACCTGCTTAAAAAGAGAAGAATTAATAAAACAATAATAAGAGAGAAAAAAGATTAAGAAAAATATGACTAATAATTGGAATAATTTTTGAAAACGTGACTTTGAAATTAATTATTTATATTTAAAAGAAATCTGAAAATCAAAAAGCAGGACAATATAACCTCAATCAGACACAGTCAGGAGTCAGTCTGTGGAAATTCACCACTCTCCAAAAAGCTGGGTTAAAGGTGCAGTATGTAAGAATTACTGACATCTAGTGGTAAAGATGGGTATTTGACATAAAAGGTGTTTTCTTTCAAATGGCTTATTATTCCAAGCACTGTTGTGAATGTATGGTGGCCGTTAGTGGTCAAAATTCTCCCAGATATAAAGATGTTTTCATCTGTGAGTGGATCCGGTGGTCTCAGGTGTAGCTATGACTGTACGATAAGTAACTATTATGTCTTTTAAAGCATTACTTATCCCAAACAGTGCTTTAACTCACATTAAACAAAGCTGATACAGCAGTTTTAAAGTTGACACACATTGTTTTGTCCATTCAGGGACACCGTAGTAAAAATGGTGGAACAAATATGGCAGCCTCTATATGTGCACCGCCCAGCAAGTAGATATAAATGACTTATTCTAAGAAAATAAGCATTTAACAGCTGTTCTAGTGAAGTGATTACACATCAATTGAAACACAATTTTGAATTATATATCACATTTTTCTGCCACTGATCTTTGATTTTTCACATACTGTACCTTTAACAGTGAGAGGAAGGTCCACTTTCTGTCGGCTCGGAGGATTAGATGTGTCAGGACACGATAAGAAATCTTCTGGTCCTTCTCAGGTCCAAGAATAAGTACAAGTAATCTCAGCTTAACAACTTATTACATTTTACTCCGTGTCAAGAAACAATAGGCAAAAAAAAAACAAGTTCAGTAGCAGCCAGGTGCTGCCGATCAATTAAATTGATTAACAGATCATCGGTTTGTGTGAGAGCATCTGGAAAAGCGGAGGTTTGCAGCGTTCAGGTGTGTGACTGTGCAGGAGAAGATAATACATCAGCAATGATCTTAGAGCTGCTTTTGTTTCTGTCCATTAATCTAAAAAGGTCATTTCTAAACGACACCGAGTCCATCAGAGAGAAAGATTATTCACAAGCCCAGACGGATCCGCTCAGGAGTGGGCGTTCCCTGCAAGTTCACAGCAAGATAGATAGATAGATAGATAGATAGATAGATAGATAGATAGATAGATAGATAGATAGATAATTTAATGTCAGCCACAAGTGGCAGAAATTGATCTTTTCAGGCTCTGAATAAAAACGAAACATCATCAACACGTTAAAAACAGTTTCTAAGTGGCAGCGTTTTATAAAACACAGCAGCACATGTAGCAAAAACACATGCATGCGGTCACTGAGTTGCCATGGACGACGGTGAAATATGAGGCCATCTGTCAAAGTGATAAAGCGTCACAGAAACTGGCTCATTAACAGGACAATGATCCCAAACACAGCAGTGATCATATGTTCTCTTCTCCGACCTGGTAAGGAACAGATTATTTTTGCATGTTCTGTTTGGTCAAATCGGCTGGAAGACCAGTGGCGGTGACAGAAATTTTTCACTGGGGTGGACAGGGAGAGACCATCACTCACATAGGGGTGGCCATAAGTAGATACCTCAGAGCGCATGTATATATATATCTATATATACATATTATATATGCATCCAACTGTATGGGGTAGCTAGTGTGTAAAATAAGAAGGGAAAGTGGTTTGGAAGCAATTTTGGGTTTCCCCTGTGAAGCAGCAGTTTTCTTTCCCAATCGCGGTACATCAGTGAGAAAAGTTTAAAGGTACAGTGTGTAAAAAATCAAAGGTCAGTGGCAGAAAAATGTGATATACAATTCCAAACTGTGTTTCTATTGATGTGTAATCGCTTCACTATAATGACTGTTATGTGTTTATTTTCTTAGAATGAGTCGTTTATATCTACTCACTGGGAGGTGCACATACATGGAGGCTGCCATATTTGTTCCACAATTTTTACTACGGTGTCCCTGAATGGACAAAACAATGTGTTTGAAGTGAGAACCCTCTGAACTTTAAAACTGCTGTACCAGCTTTGTTTAATGAGAGTTAGAGACTGTTGGGATAAATAATAAGACCACTGGATCCACTCACAGATGAAAACATCTTAATGACTTGGAGAATTTTGGCCACTAACAGCCACCATACATTCACAACAGTGCTTGGAATATAAAGTCATTTAAAAAAAACATCTTAGCTTTCAAATACCCATCTTTACCACGAGATGTCAGTAATTCTTACATACTGTACCTCTAAAAAAGAAATATTTGGGAGTTTTTTAAAAAAAATTCTGATTTAAAATAAGTCAGAATTCTGACTCTTTTTCCAGAAAATAAAAAAAAGAAAAGAAAAAAACAATTTCTGAAAAAGTCAGAATTCTGACTTTAATCTCAGAGTTCTGACTTTTCTTTTTTTCACAGAACATTAAAAAAAATCAGGAGATCTTTTTTTAATCTCAGTGTAAAAAGTACGAATTCAGACTTTTTTCAGAAATGGGGAAAAAAATTAATCTGGAAAAGGTCCGAATTCTGACTTTTTTTCCAGAACATTAAAAAAAATTTGAAAGAAAACATATTTTCTTTCAAATACCCACCTTTACCACTAGATGGCAGTAATTCTTGTGTACTGTACCTTTAAAAGTGGGATTTTGAACTTCTGCACGTCCGATCTTGAAAATTCCAACTGTATGGGGTAGCTAGTGACTAAAATAAGAAGAAAGAAAAAGAGGTTTGGAAGCAGCTTTGGGTCTCTGTAAGGGCTCGAGTGTTGCCCGGTTGGAAAGTGTGGGGGTGGTCAGTGATTGGCCAGTGACCCCTTAGCTCCGCCCCTGTGCAAGACTTCCTCTGCTTCCTGAATCTTTGCCTCCATAGTCTCACCAACAGTTATTTTACAAGTCATAGCAAAGATCGCTGCATTTTCTCTGCATTTCGTGGTCCCTGATGGCCACGTCGAAGCTTCGGCTTCTGCCCCGTTTTCGGGGAAACTGTCATTATTAATGCGTCGCAGCTGCGTCTCCACGCGGACAATCACCGTGCCGTTTAATGCTTCTGCAATGCTTGACATTTTTGCTGTTCTCTCACATCAGCTGAACCTTCACACCCTTCAAACAGAGAAATCCGGCTCACAGCTGTGAGCGTGACGTTAAGACTGCAGCACTTAGACAGACAGGTTGGAGTTGGCAGCCAGCGGGTTCTCACCGAGCTCAGTCAGGGTGATTAAGACTCCCTAAGACCTTAATACTGTTGATGGGGCGAAGAGCTCACATGGGGCAGATAACGGGACACTCATTCCACTTGAGACTATTAGCTCAGCGGGGACTCTCCCAGAAAAAAGGTGAGTTTATGGAGCATGTGGGCAGGTTCTGACTTGTCTCTGCCTTCTTTGCTGACTCACTGGTTTATCAGGGGTTCATCAACTTTGCCTTCTTTAATTCTGCCTCTGCACAAAAAACGACGCTGAGCAAACTCTCACATGCCCACCTTGAAGCTGATGGTGAGAGCTCGTGTCTACAGACGAGAGGGTCAAGATTAGATTACAGCTTTCGCAGTGCCTCGGTTTATAATGAAGTAATGGACAGTTAATGAAGTAATGAAGTACTCGCTACCCACTCGGTATAATGTTCCACTTTAGGAGGCATGAAAATGGCTGATAAGTGTTAGAAAATGATCAAATAATGCAGGACTACTTATTATCTGCTACACACACACAAAGGTCTTCTCAGCCTGAATGAGCACAATTAACCAGAGTTTGTTGAAGTTGAAGGTGATACAACTTTTTCATCAAAATGATCATTTTTTCCCTCTTTTTTCTCCTTTCTATTAGAATTCCTTTCAACAATATTACTTTTGCATTACATTAAAGGGGTAGTTCAGGATTTTTGACGTAGGGCCTCATTTCCTAGTGAGCCAGAATGATACTTATCACTGAAGACAGTTTCAACATATTTCATCCCGTTATTCTAGTTCCAGGAGGTCGCTGATGCTAATGCTAGTGGAAGTCTATAGGAATCTGCTAGCCTGTCATTAAAAACAATCTTATCCACTCCACAGCACATCCAAGGCAAATCATTTCTAACTTAAATGTAAATGCTGTGTTAACACAATAATGTTATTAATAAAAATAACCTGCATTTCGTCGCATTTTGATTGTTGCTGCTGAGAAACTTTACAGTTTTACTTCCTGTATTTGGCAGAGTGATGTCATCTGTTGCTACGTGCATGAAGGAATCTAATTACACAAATATAAAGTCTGAAATACGGCCATGTCTGTTTTTTCATCCAACTGTCACCGTGTCTCTATGAGCCAGAATACACAGACAAAGGTAGTAATACTACCACCTGGAAGCAAAGTATATCATTCCACAGCTGGTAAGAAACTAGTTCCTCAATATGTAATGCAACATTTGTCATACAAGGTTAGTTTTACTTTTTTAACACACGAGTTTACTAGTTTAACACAGCATTTACACAGATAGGCTTGCTGATTTGCCTCGGATGTTCTGTGGGATGGATAAGATTGGTTTTAATGACAGGCTAGCAGATTCCTATTGACTCCCACTAGCATTAGCATCACCAACCTTCTGGAACTAGAATAACGGGATGAAATATGATGAAACTGTCTCCAGTGATAAATAGTATTCTGGCTCACTTGTAAATGAGGCCCTATGTCATAAATCCTGAACTTCCCTTTAAGCTTTCTTGTGCTCTTATGCTAGTGTATATGTGAGCCAAAGGTTGGGTGGTGTTTTGTGCCGTAGCTTCAGTTTTGTTTTGCTTTTTTTTCTGTTTGGCTTTATTGTAATGTTTTTATCTGTGTTTGTCAATTTGTTAACAGAAAAAAAATCAAAATTCAATTAGAAAAAATATATACAAGGGAAAACGACAAATTTGACAAAAATAATTGTTCATCCACAGAACGTCTAGAGGGGTGCAGACAAAAGTATACATTTTTCAAAAAATAATTTTTTAGAGCATATACAGTCGACTTCAAAATTATTCATACCCTCCAACTAAAGAAAGAAAAAAAATCAGCTGTCAGTGAAATAAGCTGAAATTGACAAAAGTAATAATAAATAAAAATTTTACAAAACTCACAACAGTAATTTAGAATTGTGGTTTAACAGGAATATTAAAAACAAACAAAAAATAAAACAAATAAACAGGCATTTTGGGGCTCCGAAGCTAGAATTTTGGTGAGCAACCCTTTGAGACAATCACTGCAATCAGGTGTTTTCTGTAATGTTCAGAAAGACGTCCACACCTGCCGGCAGGTACGTCGGTCCACTGTTCATAGGAAAGGAGCTCCAATGTGTCTGGAACAGTTTTGTTTGTTTTCTTTGTTTGTTTGTTTTTTTTAATAATTATTTTCAACCAGAATTCAAAAGCAATATTTTATTTCACTAAAATACAATTTTATTATTTTTATTTACGATTAGTTGTTTTTTTTTACTTTTCAGTTATTTAAATTACTATTGTGAATTTAGCATTTTCTTTAATTGAAGGAAAGAATAATTTTGAGGACGACTGTAAATAATTGTTTTATCAATTTTGACAATTTTGGTAAATTGATAATATTACTATTAAATTTTATATTTGAAAATTTTCCACTGAATAAATGTGAATAATCTTAACCTGTACTTAAAGGGAAGTTCAGAATTTTTTGACGTAGGGCCTCATTTACAAGTGAGCCAGAATGGTACTTATCACTGAAAACGGTTTCAACATATTTCATTCCGTTATTCTAGTTCCAGTGGGTCGCCAATGCTAATGCTAGTGCAAGTCAATATGAATCTGCTAGCCTGTCATTAATAACAATCTTATCCACTCCGTAGAACATCCGAGGCAAATCATTTATAAATTCAGACTATCTGTGCAAATGCCGTGTTACCGGAATACTGTTACAAACAAAACTAACCTGCATTTTGATTGTTGCTGCTGAGAAACTTTACAAAGTTTTACTTCCTGTATTTGGCAGCAGAGTGATGTCATCTGCTGCTACATGCATGAAGGAATCTGATTACACAAAAATAAAGTCTAAAATACGACCACGTCTGAAAGGCATGAGGATATGTCAGATTTTGAAGATGATTTCGAACTTTTTTCATCAAACTAACTGTCACCATGTCTCTATGAACCGGAATACACTGGCAAAGGTAGAAAGCTGGTAAGAAACTAGTTCCTTAATATGTAATGCAAAATTTGTCATACAAGGCTAGTTTTACTTTTTTAACACCTAAGTTTACTAGTTTAACACGGGATTTACCCAGATAGGCTTGATGATTTGCCTCGGATGTTCTGTGGATAAGACAAGATTGTTATCAATGACAGGCTAGCAGATTCCTATTGACTTCCACTAGCATTAGCATCAGCAACCCTCCTGGAACTAGAATAACGGGATGAAATATGTTGAACCCATCTTCAGTGATAAGTAGTATTCTGGCTCACTTGTAAATGAGGCCCTATGTCAAAAATTCTGAACTTCCCCTTTAAGTTATTTAATCATTTATAGAAGTTTTTATCTTATTTTTGTTTAATTTACTCATCAATATAATCTATTATTGTTTTTCAAATATTTCTTTACATTACTTTTTTTTTTTCTCAAGGTGTACTTATATCTGATATCGCCCTTGCATTTAAGATATTAATGCAAACTGTGATTTTCTGAGACAAAAATTATCTGTATCGATATCAGTATCGATTAAAAAGTACTATAAACTACTGGTATCACATCGACAGGAAAAATTCCGGGATCACCCATCCCTGAAAAGAGGGTTTGCGACGCAGCTGCAGCTGTAACTGAGGACAGATCTGATCAAACTATTCTCCTTTTGGATTATTTCTCTGTAAAAATGCTTTCGGCAGTCAGTCTGTCTGTTTCCTTTTTGAAATGGAGCCATGTTTGTCAGGACCGTGCATGTGTGGGACGGGCAGCAGAGCTGAGTATGTCTGACACGGTCGTGAAAACCTGCCAGGCAGCTTCTTCTTTTACTGTTTGATGTCGTTTTATTGGATTGGATGGTTGAAGTCTGAAGAAACAAGACGTGTTTGCAGTTTAGCCGTGTCTTCATTAAACAAACAGGATGCTTTGAGTCGGATTTAAGGCGACCTCTTGCCTTCCTCCCTGCAGGAGTGTTTTAACTGGATTATAATCAGACTACAGTGAATTGGTTTGTCTGTAAGAATGTTTTGATGACTTTGTTATGACATTATACAGATAAAGCTGAATTAAAGTGAAATGACACATGGATCCCTCCTGTGCATGTACTGTACAGTCAGACAAAGACAGCGGCCCAATTAAACTGTAGCAGAGGCTCGACTCAACTTTTCTGTTGCACTCTTAAGTTGGAGGTTTGACAGATAAAAGAGGAGGCGATAAATGAAACAGGCATTGATTCCAGACACAAACCCTCAGGAATAAACCCCACATTCATGGTTCATCACTTCACTGCGGATCGAAGCTCCAGTGTTTGAAGTGCCGTGTGTCAGCGTGCTGTTTGTGTCCGCAGGAGAGCGTTGACCTTGGGGAGATCATGTTCTCGCTGTGCTACCTGCCCACCGCAGGCAGACTCACACTGACTGTCATCAAGTGCAGGAACCTGAAGGCCATGGACATCACTGGATACTCAGGTGTGCTGCTTTTCTTTGTCTGACTCACTTAAAGCTGCAGAAACAGAGTTTTAGCCAGAGATAAATTCAGTTGTTAAAACCTGTATTCTGTTTACTTCAGCAGTTTTTGATACCCTGCTTTTGCTTTATCAAAACACCGGCGGTCTGGTTCTGAATACAGCAGACTGCCGTTCCACTTTTCTATTAAACCTTCCTGAGAACTGGGACGTGGCTTGTAAAATTTGGCATTTATTGTGCAGTAAATGCCATGGTTCAGGAGTAATTCAGGATGATTGTGAGGCTTTTTCCCTCCTTCGTGTTTAATGACATTTTACTGTTTTAATACGATCAGTTTTCAGAGCTACGGAATAAGATGAATGTGGCCAGGTTTAAAACGAGGGCCCGGGTGGGATTTGATCCCCAGACTAGAAGAGATATCCAGTTGGTGCGAAGCACGAGGACATGCTCGTGGAAAGAGGGGGAGAGATGTGACGGGCGTGGGGTACTGTCCCCAAGCCTCCGATAGATCATGCACTCTGGCTACTTGGCCACAAGGATCACGTGAATGACTCTCACCTGGAAGTCTGGGGATCAAATCCCGCCCGGGCCCCCTGCTGTGCACCTTGCCACATTATGGGCCACTGAAAAAAAGAACATACTGGGGGAAAAAATCTGAATTCTGAATTTTTCTGAACATCAAACAAAATATTCAGGAGATTTTTTTTTTTTTTTTTTAAATTCTGAAAAAGTTAAAATTCTGACTTTAATCTCAGAATTTTGACTTTTTTCCCCCCCAGAACATTAAAAAAATCTGGCGATTTTTTTTTTCAATTTCTGAAGATAACAAGTCAGAATTCAGACTTTTTTCAGAAATAGAAAAAAAAAAATCCCAATTATTTTTAAATTGATCTGGAAAAGATCAGAATTCTGAGGAAAAAAAATCAGAACTCTGACTTTTTTTTTTCCAGAACATTAAAAAAATGAAAATCAGGAGATTTTTTTTTCAATTTCTGACAAAAAGTCAGAATTCTGACATTTTTCGGGAATAAAAAAAAAAAAAGAATCTCATGATTTTGTTATTTATTTTTTTACTGTATATATATAATTGAGGTCAGAATTTTGACTTTTTTTCTCAGAAATTATGAAAAACAAAACCACTCCTGATTTTATATATATATATATATATATAAATATATATGTATAATGTTCTGGAAAATAGTCAGAATTCTGATTAAAAGGACTCATAATTCTGAGATTAAGGTCAGAATTTGACATTTTCTCAGAAATTAAAAAATAAAAAAAAACAGTTTTTTTTTCTTTTTTTAAAATAATGTTCTAGAAAAAAGTCAGAATTTTGATGTTTTTCAGGAATTAAAAAAAAAAGAATCTCCTGATTTATTTATTTATTTATTTATATAACTGAGTTCAGAATTCTGACTCTTTTTTTCTCAGAAATTGAAAAACAAAAAAACTTCTGATTTTTTTTTTATTTTTTTTTCATAATCTGGAAAAAATTCAGAATTTTGATTTTAAAAGTCATAATTCTGAGATTAAGGTCATAATTCTGACTTTTTTTCTCAGAATTTCTTCTTTTTTCTTCAGCGGCTCCCCTCCTCCTCCTCCGTACAGAGCTCTTCCAGTCTTCCATTATTTTATTCTTTCCGTAGTAAACCTGAATTTATTGACTTGCTCCTTCAAGCATATTGGGCTGTTTATAGATTTAGAGCAGCTCGTATCCGACCAAAAGTGGACATAATGGATCATACAAGGCGATTTATCTCAGCAGATGAAGACTGAAATCAGCATTCAGGAAGCTTTTTCCGTCGGCTGTCTTTGACCGCCCATCCTCTTTGTTTACACGAGGCAGTGACTCACTTTTATGTACGTTACTGATGCCAGGTCCTCCAGGGTTGCTTTCCAGTTAAGTAGAAACACACACACCGAGTGATGATATCGGGAAATGATGGTTCTTTCTTTACAAAAGGCAAACAATGAAATCTTCTGTTTTTTAATAATGGAAGAAGTCTGTCACTATTATTACTCCTCCGACAGTTTCTAATTTATATGGATGACTTGGAGAGTTCAAACATGATATTAACACATGATTTTCTCTTCTTCTCTCCTTTCACTAGATCCCTACGTCAAAGTATCTCTCATTTTGCGATGGGGAGGCGTTTGAAAAAGAAGAAGACGAGCATTAAAAAGAACACCCCTGAACCCCACCTACAACGAGGCCATAATCTTTGACATCCCTCCTGACAGTATGGACCATGTCAGCCTGCACATCTCCGTTATGGACTACGATCTGTACGTAAATGCTGAAAGTAAACTTTAATGACAAACTTTGAATATCCTTTTTGTTAGAAATGAGTGTGTTCAGCGTCTTTGAGTTTTTATGGTTTCAGTGAACAAAATATCTGAAAATGCAACAAACCTACAAATGTCGTCAGGATGGTAGGGCTGGGCGATATGGACCAAATATCAGATCACGATATATTTATTTTGGATGATGATATATGATATATACCGGTATTTTTACCCTTATTTGTCTTAACGTTTCATTTCATATCAAACAGCTGTTTTTAGTATTAAAACATGTTTATCGTAAAGGTATCAGTGATGGAACTGACAAACACTGGTTAGAAATGTTTGTTAAATCAAAGTAACTAAAGATAGTTGGCTGTTTTTTTATGATTTCAATTGTCTTCAAGACAGTTTAAATAATAGGGGTGGGAAAAAATATCAGTACACTGAAATATCGCCATATTTTCATACGCTGACACCATATCTATATTTAAAAACGGCGTATCGATCAATTTTACTAATGTAATCTCGCGAGATATCATCATGTTGTTATGAAATCTCATGAGATTTTAAGAGATACCACGAGATTTCGTAACAGAACAATGAAATCTTGCGGTATTTCGTGAAATCTCATGAGATTTCATAGCAAAACGATATCCTAAAAGCCAAATAAGTTTGTGTCATCTGCAAAAAGTATAGGTTTTAGTGATTTAGACACATTAAAAATGTCATTAATTTATATATTGAACAATTTTGGTAATTTGAACAATTAGTTAAAGACACACAACAGAGCTTTTGGCAGTTTTCTCAGTGACGCGCCTCCTATCGGCGGCTAAACTAGCATTCATCTTCATCGTACCTGTATTGTGATTCCTCCAGCCAGTAACAGACAGTCTTATCTTGACTCTTGTTCTGTCCCTTCCTAACTTTCTTTTCCTCACTTCCTCCGGTAATGTTTCCTTGCATTTCTTTGCCGAATCTATGATGCGCATTTAAGACACCTGCTGTGTTCATATCTGGTTAATATCCATTTGCTAGTAAGTGATGCACAAACAATGGTCAGTTGCAACATCACAGCCCCGTCCCGGATACAAAACTTACCGTTTCTGAGCCTCTGAGCAGTGACGGCTTGAATATGCACATGATGAATGTTGGTGTGGCATCAAAACGAGTCAGAAACGCAGATTTTTAAGGTCTAAAAGTTCCGTTGTGTGTCTTTAATGACTAATTTGGGAGAGATTGTGCAATCTACCATCATTTGCTCTGATCAGGGCAACATTGTGACCAGAAGATGGTGTCCTGCAGCCTTTAGTTTCATCTGCAGGACATCTGAAAGCTACGTGGTCCTTCAACAATGCCAAAAGCCAAATACATGACAAAATAGAAAAGTAATGACCTTAAAGAGTTTTAAAGTTTTTTTTTTCTTTTTTAACCAACTTTGATCTAGCCTGCCATCCAGCCTATCGCCATGTATGAGATACACAGCAAGTCAGTCTGGGTTCCCCCATTGGGAAGTGATTTCCACTCTGGTAAAAAATTGATCGGACCGGTGTGGGAGGCGGGACTTGACGACACGTCTTGACTGACTTGCCGTAAATCTCATGGCAGTAGTCAGGCTGGTGTGCCAGGCTAACTTTGATAAATAATAACGACGTTTGCATGTTATTCCAATGTGGCTTGTCATTAAAGGAATAGTACACCCACAGAATGATGGTCTTTGATTTTCTACTCACCCTCATGCTGAGCAAGACTCTGGAGCACTTTTTTAATTTCTCAAATGCAGCCAGAGATCTGGGGGGGTTTTCGTTTTTTCGCCGACTTTCATATAATGGAGTTAAGCGGTGAGTGAACCAAAAAGGTCCATAAAAGTCCACAAAAACTTGTCAATATTCCTCAATACTGCTCATCCAATGTAATCCAAGTGTCCTGAGTCAGCGTCCAGAATTTACAGGAAACATCATTTAGTATATTTTATAGCTTAAACAGTAGAACATGTAGCTCCCCCGCGAGTTCACGACACTACGGAAGCCGCGGCAGACGAGACTGCGCGTTCTATTTTTCTTTCTTTCTTTGTTTTAAATCAATAGCCAACCCCTCTTGTGTTTGTCTGCAGCTCTGTCGCTCTTAGCACAATGTGAACAGCAAATTTCTTCTTCTACGCTTTCATTATCGGCAGAGTAGGCTCTGAGCGTCGCGACTTTCGTAGTGTCGTGAACTCGCAGGGGCGCTCTTTGCAGCAGCTACATGTTTGACTGTTTAGGATATAAAAAATCTACTAAATGATGTGGTTTCCTGTAAATTCTGGACGCTACCCACTCAGGACACTTGGGTTACATTGGACGAGCAGTATGGAGGAATATTGACAAGTTTTTGTCGACTTTTAAGGACCTTTTTGGTTCAGTCACCACTGAACTCCATTATATGAAAGTCGGCGGATAACCTCCTCCCCCACCCCGGATCTCCAGCTGCATTTCAGGTATTAAAAAATTGCTCCAGAGTCTTTCTCAGCATGAGGGTGAGTAGAAAACGAAGGACCATCATTCTGTGGGTGTACTATTCCTTTAAAATCAGTTTCTGGAGATGAATAATAGTTCACATTAATGCACCGATGTAAAAATAATATGTCAGAATACCTTAGAGATCTCCAGATAACATACCTGTAGATTATCATGACCTTAGACGACTGTTCAACGTTGAAAATCCAGATATTCACGCTGCTTTCCACGTTTGTATACACTCTCAAAAATAGAGGTACCAATTTGTACTTTAAAGGGTACAAAGCTTGTTGCTGGGGGGGTTCCTTTTCGAAAGACAGAAAAGTCAGAATCCTGGTCCATTTTTGTACCTTATCAAGCTGTATGAGTTAATAAAGTACAATTAAACCAATTAAAGATGATGAATAAAAGTCAATGAAATAGAGATTATGACAACAATCAAAGATGCTAATAATAAATGAATAATTATTATATAAATATTAGGCCAAACACATATATAACTTTACATATGAATATTACTATGATTATTATGAAAATCATCATATAATAACTATAATTATACTACAGTTTAGAAGTACTGCTATTTATAGTTATTGTACAAGCTACGCACATTTTTCAATGCTGCAGGTACCCTTAGGGTTGAAATGGTACAAATTTGTACTTTATATTACTTTGGACCCTTTTTCATAGTATATAGGTACTTCTGGCCTCATAAAGACCAATATTGTACTTTTGAGAGAACATTTGTTAAAAAAAATTGCACCTACAGGTACAGAAACGTTCCTGTCTCGTACCTCTATCTTTGAGCATGTATGATGTAATCAGATTAGTTCCCTGAGCAGTGGTGGCACCACAAGATGGTGCAACACACAAAACGCCTGTCGGATTAGTCCATAAGATTGCCCGTAGGTTACATATAGCCCCACTTTAGAAGCCCATCGTGTTGTTATAATGTCAGAAATCCAAGTGGGCCCCACAGAAAAAGCCCAGTTTGAGCTCAAAGATGCGTCTAGATGCGCATATCCCAGGTGGCGCCCATATATATATATAAATATGTTGGCTGGGAAGTTTATGTCAACCAAGGAGTGTGAAGCAGTTGTTCTACTGAAGAGGTAAAGATTTCGTGCAAGCTATTAATGTTGTAATAAGCAAATGTAATTTGTTTTAAATAAATAATAGACATTTTTCGGAAAGAAGATGATTAAAAGTGTATCTGAAATAAGGTTCTTCGGAACAAAAACGGAGCAACAGTGCTTTTTGTTGACAGTGTGTGAATCTATAAAAGGAAAGTGAAAAAGTGGCTACAGTGCAGACAGCTGACAGAATGAGAGCATACATGTTAAAGGTCAGAATCTGTGTACTTTTTTCTCTCTCTCTGGAGTATAAAAGGAGTGGATACTTCCAGGATTAGCAGCCTTTCCCCGTGTTTTCTCTGCAGCTTCCCATTGTTCAAGGATTTAATCAGGTTGCAATTCAGGGATTATGTTTAGAGTCTCTTTTAATTCACGCTTCCATGTGCTTTGATGTTTCGGTTCAAATGCCAGAGAGACAATAAGCTGCAGATTCTCTGCATCCGACACCAGAACATCCACATTCAGATTTTTGCTCTCATGCAAAAACAAGCAGTAAAATCTACAGTATAGGATGTTGCGTCATGTTAATTCATATGCATTCATGGTATTATGCGTGTTCCCACAGGGTGGGTCACAACGAGATCATCGGCGTGATGAGGGTTGGAAGCCATGCAGAAGGCCTCGGCAGGGACCACTGGAACGAAATGCTGGCTTATCCGCGGAAGCCCATTGCACACTGGCATCACCTGCTGGAGTCCAAGAAGTCTGAGAAGGGAGGTAAGTTTGGCCGAAGACCTCTCGCACAGCCCTCGTTCAGACAGGACTTCCTGATTTTCAGCTTCAGTCTGACCTCGTTTACAGCTGTAAAACCAAACACAGATGTTGGTCCAGATCAAACTGGAGACTTTAATCTGAATCTGATGGAAGATGAGCAGTAGTCTCAAGTTTTAGCTGATAAATGGTCAACATTTAAAAGGTGAAAACAAACCCAATGCAGTCTTTTTCCAATAAGGTCAATTTTGCTCATTTCCGCTCACACACACCCACTTTCTACCATAAACGGTTAATGCAAAGCACCTTATGGATATTTCTGCATATAAATAAGCCGGATGATCTGTGGCATTTAAAGCTTCATCGTAGGGACTGAGAAGACGAGAAAATGCAATTTCACGGAGATTCAAGTTGAGCTGCTTGCTGGTGGTGGAGACTCATAAAAGCATTTTATTTGGACGTCACATCACAGATAAACAGAAGTGACGGCACGTCGCTGCAGCCGTGAATGACGTCAGCGGTCAACAGCTGCACACGGAGATTAAACGGTTCCAGCGGGTCGGTCGGGTCCACTTCAGATCTGGGGGTTCCCAAACTTTTTGAGCTACGACCCCCAAGATAGCAGATGTTGGTGTCGGTGACCCCCGCAACGGCTGAGCTCTTTATTGTTATATATCAGATCATCTTGCAGCATCGCTACATGTGAGGCTGTAAAACTGTCAGAATCTTCGTGAATTATGAATATAATCTGATCGTTTGTGGATTATGTTCACAGCTGTAAGAAAGCATGACGAAAAACAACCTAAATCACCAAGATATTGCCAAATTATGATTTTTATTACTAGTTAGGCTATAACTTCTTTAAAAATGAATACGTTTTATATTACAGATTAATCTCCCTGCATTAGCAGATTTATTTTTAGAGCCCTGATAAAAATTCTAAATTGATTTACAGCGATTACAACGGTCTGGAGACCCTCTGAAATTATACAGGAATCCCCAGTTTGGCAGAGGTTGCTCCGGGGGAATCTGTCGGTATATATCAGTCAGTAATAATGGTCCTGGAAATATCTGTGGTCTCTAAAAATCTCTCCATCCTGATCTACAGTGAAGCAGGAGGGTCACTGCAGTATTTATGTTTACTCAGGAATTACTAATAGACTGTTGCTACATGCCCGGTTACAGTTAACCTACCAATCAGTGCCATTGCTGTATGATTGAAGATACTGTAGCTTAAACGAGGCTCAATCCAGGAACAGACGGGGGTTTACGAGGGTTTACAGTCTGATATGATGGTTAAATGCATGAACGTGATTGAAGTTCATCATCTCACCAGCAGCGCCGCCAGTTTCCCCGTCTCCAAAGTGTTCGTGCACAGGTTCAGAGTTTGCGTATGCGCACGTCCTCCCCTCAGGTTTGTTTTTATGAATCAGAGACTTTGCTGGAAAATCACTTGCGCCACTTTCAGGCCTGTTTTGTGCGTAAGCAAGCTTCATAAATGAGGCCCCTGAGCTCTTACAGCTGGGGTTGGCAATGTTGGAAAAACGGTTTGAGCAAGTGACAGTTTAAAAAAACACACCACCTGAAACCACGCCTTCAGCGCGCAGGGACGTGTGCGCCGATGTTTTACGAGCAGGTTAATGATAACAGCCGAGTGGACAGCTCGTTAGCTTGATCGTAAACAGCTGACAAACCACGTTTTTAAAAGCTTTAATCCACTCACCTCCAACTCCTGCGGTGTAAAAAGTCCACACTGCAAACATCAACGCCTCCGAGACTTAATCCTTATCTGTTGTTTTGTTTTGTTTTGGCGCAGCAGCAGTTAGCTATATTTGTTTAAAGTTAGCGGCACTCAGAGGGGGGTCACGTAGGGGACAGAGAGAGGGGAGGGACAGAAACAAGACATAAAGGCATTGGTTTATTCTTTCTATTAGTTGCAAATGACCAATTCCTGCCTCTCGGTGTGAATGGCAGAGGTTAGTCAGAGTTTTTACAGACCTGCAGCTCTCACAGAGCTCTGACTGTTTCCTTCCTTTTTATGAATACATGATGTGTTGATACTGTCAGGATGGAAGGACCAGTTCACCCAGTATAACAAAAAGTGTTTCTGAGCCGGATTACCAACTCTGGCTTTAAACAGAATGCAAACAGACACAATGAAAAGCTTAGTGCAGAATGTCCTTGAACTGTCCAATTTAATCCAATGAAACAGGTCGTATTTACTTCCAGGAACCATGATGGATTCTGCTGCTACAAGGAAACGCACTTTAATCACTTTTACTTTCTAAGTGGACAAGCAGGAAGTAAAGTCGATAAATACAGCTGTCTTTTATCATCACAAGGTCGGGGTTGTCCGTCTGGTTCTTCAGGGCAAGTTTTTACATGTTTCTGATTTTAAAAGGATCCCCACGGCAGCCCGTCCTCAGGTGGTTCAGTCACGTTTGAATGCTCCAAATACTCAGGAAATGGGCTCGATGCACAACCCCACTTCTTCCTGAGCCTAAGCCAGCTCCTTTGTCTCCTGTCTTTCATTACTGGACAAACTGATCAATCCAGACACACCTGGATTAATCAGTTTGTCCAGTAATGAAAGACAGGAGACAAAAGAGCTGGCTTAGGCTCAGGAAGAAGTGGAGTCTGGCATCAAGCTGACTGAAATGAATGAGTTACTGTGCAGAACTTCATAGGCTGTTTGATTCGTTTAATTTGTGTCAGGTGTGTGGAAGCATCAAAAACCTGCAGGACAGCAGCGTTTGAACCGATTTGGACAACCCTGCATAAAGATGTTGTTTAGCACAGGACACAGGAAAAGAGATAACTCCATCTCGTACTGTCGTTCCTTGCATCTGCAAATGTGGAAGTGATGCTCATCTACATTTATCCAGTTGTACTAATTGTTATTGGAGCACATAAATATATGAGGGCAGCGTGATGACTGTGAACAGTTTGTTACAAGTCTGAAAGCCTTAAATTGGATGCAGAATTTTGTAATATATCTTAAAGGTACAGTATGTAAGAATTACTGACATCTAGTGGTAAAGATGGGTATTTAAAAGAAAGATGTTTTCTTTCAAATGACTTCATATTTCAAGCACTTGTATGAATGTATGGTGGCTGTTAGCGGCCAAAATTCTCCCAAACATAATGATGTTTTCATCTGTGAGTGGATCTGAGTAACTTTTTTTTTTTTTTTTAAACTCTTTTAAGGCATTACTTATCCTAAACAGTCTCTAACTCCCATTAAACAAAGCTGGTACAGTAGTTTTAAAGTTCAAAAGGTTCTTATTTCACACATTGTTTTTATCCATTCAGGGACACCGTAGTAAAAATGGTGGAACAAATATGGCAGCCTTCATATGTGCACCCCCATCAAGTAGATATAAATGACTCATTCTAAGAAAAATAAACATATAACAGCTGTTCTAGTGCAGCAGTTACACATCAATAGAAACACAGTTTTAAATTATTTATCACATTTTTCTGCCATTGACCTTTGATTTTTTACTTACTGTACCTTTAATATACTGACATAAGGTTGCTGTCATATTATGATAAAACGTCATTGGAATTTAATTTTCATTAGTATCCAAAGCTATTTCTATAGAAAAAATTATTAAATATCTGTTCATTTCAGTGCTTTAGAGTCTGACCATGGTTTTCAAACTGGGGGTCGGGGCCCCCATGTGGGTTGCATGATAAATTCAGGGGGTTGTCATGTTATTGTGGAAAAAAAAGCCTGAATTTAATAAATAGGTTTGGGGGCTATCAGTATTAACACATTATAGCAAAGAATTAATTTGTGAAATGAACACTTTCATTTTTTGATTATTGCGTAAATAACTAAGTTATTAGTAATTCCATGTTAAAAATCAGAATGTGTCATTATCTCAGTGAGAGAAGCTGATTTTGGACGTGTAGGTGTCACTGCAGTGACCTGAATCCACCAGAAAACATTGATCCTCCTTATTTATGAAGTTTCTGATAGTTTTCGAGCCTTACATGTAGAATTTTTATCAATGAGTGTCCAGAAACAAAGTTATTGCTGCTATTCTAAAAATCCCAATTTGGTCCTATTTTTGTGACAAAAGCTGAATTTTGGTAATTGGGTGTCAACATAATCCACCAAAATCCACTTTATCCTCCTCATTTATGAAGATTCTGGCAGTTTCCAGCCTCACATTAAAGGTGGTATAGATGTTTCTTTAAATAATTTTTGCAATGTTGGGTTCACTGCCCCATAACATATGATTAATTTAAAGTACCGTAACATGCAGACTCTTAATTAGAAAACAGACAATTTTACAATTAAAGTTCTTAAAATAGTGAACTTTCACCAGGTCTATTCAAGTGGGCTTTATGCACAGCTCCACTACTTCCTGAACTTAGTACTGCACCTTTGTTTCCTGTCTTTCAAGATTGGATGAGCTGATTAATCCGGGTGTGTCTGACCATTTGCTTAGATCAGACACAGCTGGATTAATCAGCTCATCTAATCATGAAAGACAGGAAACAAAGGTGCAGTACTAAGTTCAGGGATAGTGGAGCTGTGCATAAAGCCTGTTTGGCCAGGGATAAGTTTTATATCTTTTTCTACTTTCTTTTTTTTAAGTTGAAATGCAATTAAATCCCTTTGGTAAGAACGTAAATAGAGCTGGAGTTTAGTAATATTAATGTCCGTGTCTATGATTTGCTTTATACGGAAGAGGATTAGGGCCGCTAGAAAAAAAAAAAAAATTCTGAGAAAAAGTCAGAATTCTGACTTTAATCTCAGAATTCTGAGAAAAAAGTCAAATTCTGACTTTAATCTAAGAATTCTGAGAAAAAAGTCAAAATTCTGACTTTAATCTCAGAATTCTGGAGAAAAAAGTCAGAATTCTGACTTTTTCGGAAATTATAAAAAAAATTTTTTACTGTTCTGGAAAAAAGTCAGAATTCTGAGATTAAAGTCAGAATTCTGACTTTTTCTCAGAATTCTGAGATTAAAGTCAGAATTCTTAGAAAAGTCAGAATTCTGAGATTAAAGTCAAATTCTGACTTTAATCTCAGAATTCTGACTTTAATCTCAGAATTCTGACTTTTCTAAGAATTCTGACTTTAATCTCAAATTCTGAGAAAAAAGTCAGAATTCTGACTTTAATCTCAGAATTCTGAGGAAAAGTCAGAATTCTGACTTTTTTCGGAAATTATAAAAAAAAAATTTTTTTACTGTTCTGGAAAAAAGTCAGAATTCTGAGATTAAAGTCAGAATTCTGACTTTTCTCAGAATTCTGAGATTAAAGTCAGAATTCTTAGAAAAGTCAGAATTCTGAGATTAAAGTCAAATTCTGACTTTTTTCACAGAATCCTGAGATTAAAGTCAGAATTCTGAGATTAAAGTCAGAATTCTGAGAAAAAAGTCAGAATTCTGAGATTAAAGTCAGAATTTTGACTTTTTTCACAGAATTCTGAGATTAAAGTCAGAATTCTGAGATTAAAGTCAGAATTCTGAGAAAAAAGTCAGAATTCTGAGATTAAAGTCAGAATTCTGACTTTTTCTCAGAATTTTTTTTTTTTTTTTTTCTAGTGGCCCTAATATTCTTCCGTAGCTTTAGTTATCCACAGAAAAGAAAATGTCAACTTTTTTTAACCCCGCCCCTTAAAAGAATCAGAATCGATAGGAACCAGAATCGATGCCCAACCCTAGTAGCTGCTGCAGATCATAACAAAGGTTATAATTTCAATATAAGAATAAATGAAAATCAGACACTGTTGTTCGACTTATTTCACGTTGTTTTCAGGTTTGTTTCTTCCTGGAACTCTTTTCTTTCCACACATTTGCTCCGCAACGTTCGAGACCAAAGCAGCTGCTGAATGAATCACTGCTTTGTGCTTATGTGTCCCGCAGTGGAAGGCGAGAACGGCCAGCTTCGACAGTCAGGGCTCCTGCCCCTCACCCAGGCCCCCCGCCAGTCCCTGAGCAGAGCCACCTGTGACCCAGCAGCCCAGAAGAGGGTTTCCTCCCTCCTGCTGACCCACTTCCCGTCTGTCTGATGGAGGAGAAACCCAATCTCTCTCCATCTCTCTCTGTCTCTGTTCCTTTTTCAACTCTCCTCCCTGAGCGCTCCTAAGAACTGATCCGGGACTGCTGTGCGTCTGTTGTGTGAAGCGCAGTCTTTTGGGGTTCAAATTTTGGGCTGCTTGTTTGGCTGTGACGGCCCAAAGCTGGCTTTGTTGTCTGTGAGACCCGGCGTTCAGGCATCTGCTGTCGACTTGTCCAAGCAGAGGACTTCGCTGAACTGGAGGTTCAGCTTTGAACTGCAGAGACTCTTTGAAGGAAAAACTCTCGGATATCACTCCATGAAAGCAGCGGAAGTTTTCACAGAGGGAAGCTGAGGATACGTCCAGGGAAGAGAAAGAGAAAACTCACATTTAATTACACAGTTCTGCATTAGTCTACCATAAAAGTGAGTCGCAGCATTTTGGAACAGTCAGATTGATATCTCAATTTAATCAGTAGCGTGGGAAATTAGCTCGCTGAAGCAGATTAAAGCCAACATTTTTCTCAACTCCACAATTTGAGTCTTCAAAAGCAGTTTATACAGCAGAGGATCAATTCACAGCAGAACAAACATGACATGAGCACAACGAGCTTACACTGCAAACTAAAAACCACCTCATAAAAAAAAAATTACAAGAGAATAAAAGCAAAGAAACTGCTTCAAAACTTTCTGTAAACTTTGGGAATCACAAGCACACGTAGCCACATCGTAACACACCCTTACCTCTTTCTCTGTTTGATGTTCACTTTTTGATGAAACTCACCCTTTCTTCCACAAGAAAATTCACAGAAATGCTTGTTTTTCTTCCAAACTCCTACCTTGAAAGGCACTTTTTTGTCTCTTTATTCTCATATGATTTAGGTGGATGTGAATAGCTTTATGTACAGACGTCTGCTGGTTACTGGTTTTGTTTTTATAAACTAAAAAACAGAAAATATACAATGAAATGAATAGACAATATATAAATATACATATATATTTTGGATTTGTGTTGTCTTGTTGGTTATGATGAGGGAAAACCTAAAGAAAAAGGTGAACGTATATCTCCTGATGCAACATCTCGATGTTTAGCCTCTTGTATCAGGATAATGTGTGAAGACATTTCAGTCCAACTGCTTGATCTGCAAAATGGTTTTGAAAAATATTTGAATATTTGAAGAATACTTTTCTTTATATTTAGGATGTGGTTTATTTTGTTGTTCTTGCAAAGTCAGATAAAAGATGCACAACGTCCCAGTTTCGGTTGCTGTCCTGTAGTCGAGTCAATACTTGTTCAGTATGATAACAAATACTTGTTCAGGTTAAAAGTAGCAATGCAGTAATTTTTTTTAAAAGCTAAGTTTTTAAGCTCTGAAATGCGTACACTCAGGGTAGAAACATAAACGAACACAAAAACAAGTATGAAGACGTCCAAGCTCTAAAGAACAGAACCCTCCATTATGAGCAAAGCTAACCATTGTCATGTAGCCTAGCTTACAGATGGATGTCAGTTTGTAAAGTAACTGGAGAGCGGAAAACTTTTACAGATGGCCACCTCAGCTATTAAACCGCTAACATGCTGCCATTTTTCCTTCTAAACAAAACTATAAAGCTTCTTAGCTCAGCAAATAGCAGCAATTTCATTTATGCTAATTGTTAGCACATTAGCAGCTGACATCAGACTTCCAATATGTATGCTAACATCACTACATGAGCAGGGCTTTGCAACTTACATTAAATTGCAATGTTAGGGAAAAAATGGGAAATATAAAAAGAAAATGACTCCTAAACTATATTATTTTATTATCTTTCTTTAGTTTTTTTATGTCTAAACTTTTAAAAATGATCAAGACGTGTGATTTTTCTGTGTTGCATGCACATGCTAATTTTCAGTCTGTTGTTTGTAAATGAGAAATCCATGAGTAGCTTTCATTAAAATATATGATGAAAATTTAAGATACTTTTATACCCAAAGTAAATCCATCACAAAATTATAATAAATTCCTATTTTAGGATAATCTTCAGCTGCAGTTGTTCGTTTTTCTATAATTGGCGAGCACAGATACTGTCACTGCATTTCTAACACGAGACGATAAGCCACGGATTAAATGTGATATCAAGCGAGAGAGAGCTGCCAGAAAACAATCAGCGATTATCCTCGGTGGAGCTTGAACAGATACGTTTACCCAACACACTGTTTGTCAGTCTGTCTTTTAATAACCTGAGCCAGACATGAAGACACAGATGGATTCAGCAGAGCCAGAAAGGTCTGTTTTAGCCATTTCCTTCATGGGCAGGTTTACCCCAGCTGATCTCTTTCATGCTTCAGTGTCTGTATATGAGACTGGGATGCCAAGACGGGGCAGATGATGGTGGAACTGGTCAGCTTCTACGCAGCCGCATTTCTCTACTTATCATAGCGAGAATGAGTCGCTGCATTTGTTGTTTGTGTTTGATGTAATCATTAACCCCCAATTCACACGGTTGCTTCATCGTTTAAGGTCCTCCCTCGATAAATCCCATTACTGGATTTCTAACGTCTTATTTAAGTGTAAAATTTGAGACAAGTGGTTGAATAATAGTCGTTTCTGTTCCTTCTTTATAAACTTGTATTTTATGATGGTCATATTTCTCTGACAATGTGGTGTGTTTTCATATTAAATGGAACCTGTTAGATCAATTGCCTCGTTTTATGGACTGTTTCAAGACCTTCTAGCTTTGCCTAATATTATAATGTTTCTTGATATGATCTCGTGTTCCTTCCAACTGTTATGATAGCACTGACTTTTCAATTTTTTATTAAACATTTTGTATTTGTAATTATAGAAATGTTGGAGAAAACAATGGTTCAGACAAATGTCTTATGAGTTCATTTTAGGTTCTAGATCATAATCAAGACCATTAATCTGAGTTATCTAGTGTAATAAAGTAGACAGAGATAAGAAACAGTATTTCCAGTCCATCTCGTCTTTTTGTTTTGTACAAATCTGAAAGTCGGCCCCAGAAAATTGCTTGTTTTTTTTTTTTCTCCCATGGAGCGTGATGTGTTCTGTGATATGATTTTCATTTCTTTGATTAAAAGACTTATGCAAAAAAAGGGCTGTCTGTGAAGTTTCTGTCAAACACACGGCATAACGACCACACAGCCAATGGCTTAACGAGCAGGACTGGACTCCGAGGCAATTAGCTGTCGTCTGAATAAAATGTTCAAACTAAATTAGAGGAGGACACTCGTACCGCAGAGAAGTGCAACTTTTGGTAAATAACTTTAATATAAAAGGATTCAAACAAAAGCTAAACAATCATAATATTCTTTGATAATGATTTAATTAAAAATGTGACATCTGTCATTTGTATTAGATTAACTGCAAGTTAAAGTATCTTTTTCAGTAATAACCTTGAAACTTTAAATCTCTTGTCAGTTGACATCTCCAGGTTGTTCGGTGCAGATACACACTCAAAAATAGAGGTACCAGTTTGTACTTAAAAGGGTACAAAGCTTGTTGCTGGGGGGTTCCTTTCAGAAAGACATTTCTGTACCTTCATGGTCCATTTTTGTACCTTATGAAGCTGTATGAGTTAATAAAGTACAATTAAACCAATTAAAAATGATGAACAAAAGTACATAAAATAGAGATTATGACAACAATCAAAGATGCTACTAATAAATGAATAATTATCATAAAAATATTCGGCCAAACACATATAACTACTACTATGATTATTATGAAAATCATAATAACTATAATTATACTACTGTTTAGAAGTACTGCTATTTATAGTTATGTACAAGCTACACACATTTTCAATGCTGCAGGTACCCTTAGGGTTGAAATGGTACAAATTTGTACTGTATATTACTTTGGACCCTTTTTCATAGTATATAGGTACTTCTGGCCTCATAAAGACCAATATTGTACTTTTGAGAGAACATTTGTAAAATGTACCTACAGGTACAGAAATGTTCCTGTCCCCTGTACCCCCACAACACCCCCAGCAACAAGTATTGTACCCTTTTAAGTACAAATTGGTACCTCTATTTTTGAGTGTGTAATGATGACGTATGCGATTGTTGACGGGGTGTCCCAGTTTGTAAGGGTGGACTTTCAGCCCTTGTGGCTCCGTGTTAAGTGGCAAAGGTTAAAAAGAGGAAATGAGACCTGGTCCAATGTGGTCAAGGTCTCCCGAAATGAGTGAAACGGCCCTTTTTTGTACGTACAGATCAGAAGCTAACGACAGCAACATGAGGCTGCATCTTCTAGAAACACTTTTAAACTAATGCACCTGTGTTGTTATTTATCTTATGTAGATGACTGCATGTCATTTCTGGCTGCACGGTCACACTTTCCTCCTCCCCAGACCGAGAGCGCGTGTTGGAAAATGTGGCGTGAATAACAGATAAGTAAGCTGTTACAGGCATTCATCAACGTCTCTGTGGTCCAGCGTAGAACTAAGCTGCAGCTGGATTCCTCAGCCACGACTTCCTGATCGTCTTAATCACTCGTCTTTGGCTGGGTGGTTCAAACATCAGGAGAAAATCATCCATTCCTTCAGTTTTCTGCTCCCTGTGTGATTTATTGTTGCTTCACTCAGACTTAAAAGATACAGATAGCAAAGATGGCAGCATCTTCAGCTACTTCACTGACTTTTCTCATTAAAAACATGTGACTTAAAGGTGCTAGGCTTATTAATCTGCATTAAAAAAGCTCTTCCTAAAGCAACTTCTTCATCAACACATTCCCATCCCTCAGTGGTACCTGGCAGAGGTATGATCACCATGGAAGTTTTAGTGGTTTTCTGGTATTGCGACGTTGCTGCTGGTGATATTTTGGGAGAGTTTGAGAGCAAATCCAGATTTACAGCTCCTGTCCACTCCTCTGCTGTTAAGCCAAGAGCTTCCTCTTCATGGTCAGTCTGTAAATGATTTGGTAGCCGTCGTCCCAGCCGTAAAGCTGCTTCTCCTCAGGGTTGTATTTCAGACTAGCGTGGGCTCCATACCTCCTAGGAAAGTAGAGCAGAGGCGCTTCCTCGTTGATCACCAGTCGTTGACGTCAAACATACACTGAACTCGAGAGCGACTGTGGCGGCCGGTTGTTGTAAACAACGTAGACGGTCCCGCAGACGACAAAAGCCGCCTCCGCATTCTCCCGAGGGCAACGAGTGTCCCAGATTTGCTCTATGTCGAGTGTAGCGGGGTCCATCTTTGCGAGGCTGATGTTGGGTTCGCTGTCGCTGGGGGCGTAGAGAAGCCACAGCCCCTCGTCGTCTGCTGCCAGGTCCGCAACTGTCTCGGGGTTGAGGTTGTAGAGGCTAGCGTGGCTCTCCACGGGGAACATGGCAGTCTCTGCCACCGAGCCACTCTGCAGATCGTATTTGACGACTTGCACGTCAGCATCCGTCCCCTTCATTATGTAATACAAGTAGCCGTTATACACGGCGCTCCCAGAACCGCTCCACTCCGAGGGAAGCTTGATGTTTTTGCTGCTCGCGGCCTCCACAGAGCGAGAAAAGTCACGGACAGAGTTGAACTGATAGATGGTGTCTCCTGATGTGCCGTTAAAGATGTAAACCCTGGATGACCTGGGGTCTCTGGTCCACATGCCTTTGGGGCTGCCTCTCTTCAGGATCTTCACTGATCTAATGCCAGAGATGATTTCCACACAGTCTGAAAACAAAGACAGGACACGAGGATTAGGCTTTTCTGTTTTTACACTCCTTCATTCGCCACATCAAACTTTACGAAACTTAATTATGGAATGAAATGAAGCATTATCTTCACAAAAAACAGCAGGTTTTACAAACTCCTGAACTTGAACGGAAATCATGTGGAAAGTTGGTGTGTTCATGTCTGAACACAGCACGTCAAACCCTGGGGCGATAAGATTTTAGTGCGCTCACTGTGATTGGTTGGTTTTTACAGAAGAGGATTAGGCCCACTGAAGAAAAATAATTTAATTCTTTGAAAAAAGTCAGACTGGCTTTTTTTCTAGAATATTTTTTAGAAAATCACAGGAGATTTTTTTTTAATTCAGTTCTGGAATTAAAAAAAAATCAAATTCTGGCTTTTTTCTAGAATATTTTTAGAAAATCACAGGAGATTTTTTATTCAGTTTCTGGAATAAAAAAAATCAGAATTCTGGCTTTTTTCTAGAATATTTTTTAGAAAATCACAGGAGGGAGATTTTTTTATTCAGTTTCTGGAATAAGAAAAAAATCAAAATTCTGGCTTTTTTCTAGAATATTTTTTAGAAAATCACAGGAGGATTTTTTTTTATTCAAAAGTTTCTGGATGATAAAAAAAAAATCTGAATTCTGGCTTTTTTCTAGAATATTTTTTTTTCTAAAATTACAGGAGATTTTTTTTCAGTTTCTGGGGGAAAAAAATCTGAATTCTGGCTTTTTCCCAGAACATTAAAGAAAAAGATTTTAGGGATTTTTTTTTTTTTTTCAATTTCTGAATAATTTTGTGAGAAAAAAGTGAGAATTCTGACTTATTTTGAAATTAAATTCTGACTTTTTTTTCTTCTAAAGTCTGAATTATAAAAAATAAAAATAAAAAATCAGTATACTGACTTTTTTTCCTCCAGAACCTTTAAAAAAAATTCAGGAGATTTTTTCTTTTCAATTTCTGAAAAAAAGTCTAAATTCTAAAAAATAAAAAAATAAAAATAAAAAGAATCAGTACACTGACTATTTTTTCCAGAACCTTAGAAAAATTACAGGAGATTTTTTCATTCAATTTGTGGAAAAAGTCAGACGCGACAAGATGGCGACGGAATTGGGACACTTCACTTTTAACTCTTCAGAAACCAACGCGTGACGTGGCGGAGGTTCGTCCCTCTCTAGTTGACGGTCTATGGACCCGACCCAGACACGCCGGGTGGAAACGGGGCGTTAGTACCGACGTGGCGGACCGTGTCCATCCCTTTATGACCACAGTGGAGCATCTTCTGATAACTGGAAGGATTCTGCGTAGTGGAAATCTACAGAAACTGTGATGCTGTCATGCCAATATGGAGAAAAATCTCTGGGGTAAGGTGCAAGATTCAAAGGACTTTGTAATCCCACATATTTTACATGAAGTGGTTGAAATTGTTGTACTGATACTGCAGACAATTTAACAACTTAAATATGATTTAAAATATAAGAAAACAATTAATAGAATGAAAAATGATAAGAATAAAAGTTTATATAGGAATAATATGAAACTACGCCACCAGCAGCTACAGCAGTTCTACAATAAGTCGTAATAAAGTCGGCGAGTGCAAATTACTCTCGTCTTCATCTCTCTCTGCCTAACAGCCTGATTGCTTTCTGAATGACTGATGGACCTTTCTTGGCTGTTCTTCTTTTTTATTAAGACTCAGACAAATACTGAAAAATTACACACTGATGTTAACATGATCACAATGTTCAAACAGATGTCAGACAAATTTGCCCCATAGGATGTTTTACAGAAGTGCCATCGCTCAGCTGTAATGTGTTTTCTCAGCCCAAACAGTCTTCAGTCCCTGCAGCTGCAGAGCTTCATAATGAGAAATGGTTTCTGTGCTGCTTGGACAGCCGATAGGTGCGCTCCTGTAAAAAAAAAAAAAAAAAAAAAGACCAGCGCCACACATACTCTGAGATACAAACAGAGGTCGCCCCAGCCTCCCTCCCCTGATTCTGTCCAGGATTATATGATCAGCATTATATTTGCAGATGTGAGCTGTCTCTCTACGACCAAGTCAGGTTTGTTCTGGTTCACTTACAATGGATCACTATGCACAGAGCCCAGTCCTGCGAACATGAGTATGGAGAGTAACACGCTGACTCCTCCAGCCAGTTTCCTGTCCCCCAGAGTCGTAGTCTGCACATGCACGAGTAACAAAGGAGGCTTTATCGCTATTGTACCATCTCTGCTGCTGGTGTGCGCCTCTAGCATGATGATCCTACCTCATATTTCTTGATGTGTTATTGATCCTTTCATTAAGTCACCCTTTATGATCAAGAAATCACATTTCTTTATTTGCTTTGTGGGATTAAAAGTTGCCATATGTGTGATTAGATAATCTGTCATCTGCCTTTTGGTAGTGTTAACGTGCACAAATGACACAGCTTGTGCTAAATGTACCACGTGGAGTAAATTTAAGTCTATCCACGATCGGACATGAGTGGGGACTTTCAGGGGGCTGCGGACTGAGAACGGAGATGAATGTGTTCCTATCTCTAACACAGCTGTACAGATGTGCAGCCTCATGTCCGGAGCCAGCCCTGGGCATCACACAGATAAGAAAAAAATACAAATAAATCACTGAATGAGTTAAATAAAATTATAATATTTGGACTTCATACTCTTCATCCATTAAACTGTCATGGTTTAAACAAAAATAATGCTGGTTTAGTTCCTTTCTTGTTGCAGGCTGCTGCCTCAGTGTCTGTGCCGTTTTTTTTCTATCATTTAACATAAGAAGTTAAAGAAGTCTTTTATTGTGGGAGATCGCAAGTTTTTCTTTAAAGGATAAGTTTCTTTTTTTTCAACCTGGACCTTATTTCTAGGAGTTACACGTGCATTTACTCACCGGTAAAGTTTCTGCATCACTTTGACTCCTTCGGAAGTCGGAGCTGTACCCTTCAGTGTACATCCAGTAATAATGGTGGAGGTGGGGCAGCCGCTATGTAAGGCATTATCTGCTGTAAAACTCCTTGATTTCATCTTAGCTTTAAATAGAATGAACAAACGAATGAGTGCTATTGTCCCAGTGAGTCCAGATTTAGCTTTTTGTTAGTTATCAGGTGTTCTTCACACTGTTCTTGGCCGCGTTCCACGATGTGCGCTTCTGTCGTAGAGAAGAGCAGCTCGTTACCCAGACAAACAACAAAAACACAATTTGCAAAAACTCTGAACTCACAGAACAATAGTACTCATTCGTTCGTTTATTCTACTTACAGCATTGATGAAATGAGAGGAGTTTTACCTGCAGATAATGTCTTATAGAGAGGCTGCACCGTCTCCGCCATCTTACTGATGTACGCCGAAGAGCGACTCAACGTAACATCTTCTGAAGGACTCAAAAGTGCTACACAAATAAACTTTGATTAATTGATTGATTTAAGGTGCTTTTTTTTTTTTTATATTAGAGGAGTTCTACAATTACTTTTCATTATGTTAACTTGGGAGTCAAATGTAGTGTCGGCCCCAAATATCAGGTTTAGCGGCTGAAGAGAAAATATCCGTATCAGTATTGGCCCTAAAAAACGTGTATTGGTTGATCCTCGTCAAAAGTTACACATTATCCCTTTGAAAGATGACTAATCACGAAACCACTTTGAAATGTACTTAATTAAACGGATGTAGAGACAGTGGCGACAGTGACATGCAGGCCTGGAAAGATTTTCCTGCCCTCGTCCTCCGGTGGCCTGTCAATCACCTGAGGTGGCACCTGTGGTATCCAGTCAGGTGTAAGAGGTGGTCGGTGCCACCATGGCCACCCCGCCAGCAGGCTTCACGTCTGTGAATTACCTGAATAAATTACTCAGTGGCAGCACATCTTAGGATGTGAAACTTATGACAAACGCTGTAAACAAGCAGCACAAACAGGAGTAGCTGTGCAGAAATACGTCAGCTGCATCAGCCACGTTTCAGCTGGAAAACATGACGGCGCGCAGACTCGGAGTACTTTGCTAAATGACTTGTAACAGTGCTTTAGTTGTTTCCCATTTTCCAGAGGCATGGTTTTCCAAGACAGCAGCTCTTAGAAATGGGAGTGTGATCGTTCCTGCTGGGAAGTGAAACGTGTCTTTATATCAAATGCTTGTCTTAAACATCTTATATGTTCTGACTTTAACGACGAGTAAAGCTTGCAGATTTCCACATGACATTCTGCTGATGTGATTCTACTTCCCATAGCTCACCAGAGACTCTGGATTGCAGCTCCTCCCAGTCTTCCTCCTCCTCTTCCTCTCTCTCCAGCAGTCCCCAGGCCTCCCTGCTCCACCACCTTGTCTGCTTTTTGCACAGGCCCGTGGAGAAGTCTGGGTCTCCACATAGTCCATCTCCTGCCCCACCTGGTCCACTTGAGCCGAAGCTCCCTCCAGGTCTTTGAACATCATTTTGTGGTCCTTCTTCAAGGCCTCCACAGCCTGAGCTGTTAGCTTTTTGAAACTTAGCATTTCCGTGTGGTACCGATGAAACTGTCTGTCCCTATTCTGCATGCGATCCTGTAGGCCAAGGAGAGAGCGACACAAGGGATCAAATCAGGTGAAAAGGGGGTTTCTCTGGTTTTGAGTTTTTTGTTCAGAGGATGCAAAAATCAGCAAAAGGATGGACTTCCAAGAAATTCTGCCCATACTGTGGATCAATTACAAAGATGGATTTGTTTGCCATTTTGCTCATGTCTGAATGTGACATTTGGAAAGGTTGACCCTCCAAGATGACCAAAGGCTTTGTGTGGCTGTTAGATATAATGAATGTCAACTTTTCAACTGTTGCTGAAAATAGATTTTAACTAGGCTGGATATTATAACCATATTTGGAGCAAACGTATTGTGTGTTGGTGTTGCTGTAGTTTGGTAAATTGTTTGACCATACATGGCTGTAATATACAGAGAAAGACGTTTTCTAAAATGCAATCTTGTCCGTTTGAATCTTTATTGAACATCTGAGTTTTCTAAGTATCACATATCTGAGGCGTATTCACAAGAAGATTCAATCCCTGCTGATATCAGGGTTAAAGGCAGGATACACACTCCACACAGCTCCCCTGTCCATCACAGGTGCAAAAATATGTCAACTCATCTCTGAACCGAGCCTTCTGTCTTATAATCCCGGACGAGCCCCCAATTTGTTGACTGGCTCACAGCCATAACAAAGATGGAAGACCAATGCCGTTAGAACGTGTTTAAACCAAAGCTAATTAACTAAAAACTAACAAAAAAAAAAAACTATTATTGAAAAAGCATTTTAGTTAACTGAAATAAAAATAAAAACGACAGTTTAAAAAAAACGATAACTGACTGAAACTGTATCTTTACAAAACTAAGCCCTATTCTGACGAGATAAATATTATATAGGGACTATATTTGTAATAATTTGTAATAATTACAGAGATTGTCTGTGATTTCAATCCTGTGTGAATCGGCCATGTCTGTGATTTGTAATGTCATATTTCCCCCGCAAATGACCTACTATAATTTGCTAAACTCCGAGGTCCTCTGATGATATTAATCCACTGCGAATAGGCATCTCTGTAATTTGGAGAGAATTGACACCTGATTTGGAGGTACTGAATGCATTTCATTTCCCTTTTGGCAAAGAATGGAGGCTGCAAGATGGGTTTTCCTTCCAAATTATTATGTTTATGATAATTAATAAAGCATTAACTTTGGAGTCGGAGTGATGGGGTGAAGTTTCACCAGTCTACTGTATGAAAAATCCGTAAATGGCATTTTCCCGCTGCGAGAAATGTTTATTTTGGAGCAAGTTCTCAAAGCATTGGTTATAACGGTTATTTGTCTCTGAATGATCATGCACTGCTGATGGAACCGCAGCTCATATAAGCACAATACGCCGCGCTTTGACATCACATCAGCTAGATATCTGTGAATTTCAGTCAAATCTCAGACTTCAGTTATCCCATTCAGTTATTCAGTTGACGAACTAAAATTATTGCAAAAATATTTGTAAATCTATTTAATACATAAACTTTTTGGGTTGGTATGAAATCTATTTCTATTTAATATTTTACTTCACATTACTGGTTTTACTCCAGCTCCGTACGGCACTTAACGGGCCGTACTGTCACATGTTGACAGTTATCCCCAGTCGTGCCAGCTTAGTGATGGCTATGGCGAAGTTCTATTTGGAATTTCTTTAAATATGACCGTGTCAGTGATAAAACCTTGTCGTAGAATCAGGTGATACAAAGGACGTGAGACAACAGCGTCCATATGGAATAAAAAATACCTATAATTTACAGCCCCCCCCCCCCCAAGAAAAACTAACACTGACACTAAAAAAAAGCTTAACTAAAACCTAAGCATCTTCCAAAAAAATAAAAACTTATAAAAACTAGCGAACTTGCTCAAAAACTAACTGAATCGAAAAACAATAGGTCAAAATAAAAAATAACTTAAACTAATAATAAAAATGCAAAACTATTAAAACCTTGGCTTTAATAGGCATTTATTAATAGGGGGCGCAAGGTCTAAAACACATCAGAGTTACGACCAGGTCCAGCCACGACAGAGCGGCACCTCGCAAATAGTCCACAGGTGTGGCGGGCAAGGCGTGAATGAGAAAGTGAGCTGTGGAAAACAGGTGGAGCTTTAAAAACCTGCTGAGCTATTGAAACCGAAATATTCAACTTTCGGGTCAAATTTAAAGAAAATATGAAAAGTTCATGCCACACATACCTAATGAATGTTGGATATTTAACTGGAATCATGATGTGGTAATTCTTCCATAAAAAACTATTTATTAAAAAAAAAAAAAAAAAAGCTACTGACAATGGTGGGTATGCCACTACATAAAAATGATCATGTCTCAATAAATATTCATGTGTTTGGTTTCGTCTTGGTATCATGATGTCTTAATGTGAACAGGACTATAAAGATGACTGTTTAGAAGCAAGGAATCATTGAGTTAGAACATTTAGAGGTCAAGTCACAGTTAGGACACTTAGATTTTTTTGTAGTTAACCATTTTGGGAGAGAACAGTATGGTGTCTAATTAATATTTAAAATAAAATATGAATGTGCATGTGCCTTCAG
>JALJCO010011559.1:0-29658 GCA_023101725.1 Atherinomorus stipes
GGCGTGCATCTATATGATGGCAGAGACGGGGAAGCCTCTCTATAAGACACTATCTGCAGCTAGACTTGTAATGAAGACCGCTTAAACCGAGACCACGACACTACCAAGACCAGAGAGTGTCAAGACCAAACCAAGACCAAGACTAGTTCAGCTCGAGACCAAGACCAAAAAAACTTTATTTTTTGCCATTTTTCATGAGTTGTAGAAACTCAGCACCAGACTGGGTATAAAAATGAGATTTTATGATTTGGTACTTGAAGGGGTATATGATGAAATATAAAAAAACAGTACCTGCCTGGAAATTATAGGTTCCAAATCCCTTCAAGACCGAGACACCTGAGACCAAGACCAAAGACTCCAAGACCGTGACAAGACCAAGACCACTTTTAGCCGGTCTTGAGAACTACAAGTCTATCTGCAGCAAAACTCCTTGATTTCAGAAGCCCCGTCCCCCCCCACCGTTTCTGTTTGCAAACAGTATTCAAACTGAGCCCCTCCCTCTCAGCTGAATGGCCGCCTCGTTCTTTAGCTCCAACGACTCCTTCAGAGCTCAGGCGGGTAAAAGCCAATAACCTGATTTTCCAGCCTGCGCCATCTAAAGCTCTTGCCTTTTTCATCAGTGCATCCTCCGTTTTCTGTTCATGTATTTCTGTAATTCAACTTAAAGGTGCAATTTACATATTGGACCGTTAAGTGGAAGGAAGAAGTGTGGAAGAAAACGGTGTAGAAGCCGGAGGGCTGACAGCAGCCTGGAGAAGATGGTCAGGAAAGGGCCTTTCAGACGTGTGGAGGACTTCATAAGGAATGGACCTGTGAGCTTCATCAAGTCCAGCATCAATGCAGCCGTCTACCAGGACATTTTGGACCTTCATGCTTGCTTCAGTGGACCAGCTGTATGAGGATGCAGACTTCATCTTCCAGCAGGACTTGGCACCTGCCCACACTGCCAAAACTACAAAATCCTGCTTCAACAACCATGGATCACCATGCTGGATTGGCCCGCAAACCCACCTGACCTGAACCCCATTGTAAACATGTGGGACATCGTCAGAGAAAGCTGAACGGGAAGAGAACAAACAATAAAGAAGAGCTCAAGGCTGTGATGGAAGCATGTTGGTCTCCACAACAGCTGAGATATGCCACATGCTGCTAGCATCCATGCCACGCCGGGTTAAAGCTGCTAGCATCCATGCCACGGCGGGTTAAAGCTGCTAGCATCCATGCCACGGCGGGTTAAAGCTGGTAGCATCCATGCCACGCCGGGTTAAAGCTGGTAGCATCCATGCCACGCCGGGTTAAAGCTGCTAGCATCCATGCCACGCCGGGTTAAAGCTGCTAGCATCCATGCCACGCCGGGTTAAAGCTGCTAGCATCCATGCCACGCCGGGTTAAAGCTGCTAGCATCCATGCCACGCGGGGTTGAAGCTGCTAGCATCCATGCCACGCGGGGTTAAAGCTGCTAGCATCCATGCCCCGCCGGGTTAAAGCTGGTAGCATCCATGCCACGCCGGGTTAAAGCTGGTAGCATCCATGCCACGCCGGGTTAAAGCTGCTAGCATCCATGCCACGGTGGGTTAAAGCTGCTAGCATCCATGCCACGGTGGGTTAAAGCTGCTAGCATCCATGCCACGCCGGGTTAAAGCTGCTAGCATCCATGCCACGGTGGGTTAAAGCTGCTAGCATCCATGCCACGGTGGGTTAAAGCTGCTAGCATCCATGCCACGGTGGGTTAAAGCTGCTAGCCTCCATGCCACGCCGGGTTAAAGCTGGTAGCATCCATGCCACGGCGGGTTAAAGCTGCTAGCATCCATGCCACGCCGGGTTAAAGCTGCTAGCATCCATGCCACGCCGGGTTAAAGCTGCTAGCATCCATGCCACGCCGGGTTAAAGCTGCTAGCATCCGTGCCACGCTGGGTTAAAGCTGGTAGCATCCATGCCACGCCGGGTTAAAGCTGCTAGCATCCATGCCACGCCGGGTTAAAGCTGCTAGCATCCGTGCCACGCTGGGTTAAAGCTGGTAGCATCCATGCCACGCCGGGTTAAGGCTGGTAGCATCCATGCCACGCCGGGTTAAAGCTGCTAGCATCCATGCCACGCCGGGTTAAAGCTGGTAGCATCCATGCCACGCCGGGTTAAGGCTGGTAGCATCCATGCCACGCCGGGTTAAAGCTGCTAGCATCCATGCCACGCCGGGTTAAAGCTGGTAGCATCCATGCCACGCCGGGTTAAAGCTGCTAGCATCCATGCCACGCCGGGTTAAGGAGTCATTCATGCAAAAGGACCAAACCAAGTACTAAGTACACATGCAAGATTTTATTTTAGAAGGCCTGATATTTTTGTATTTAAAGTCCTTTTTAAATTGATTTCATGCAATATTCTAATTTTTTAAGTTTTAGAATTTGAGGTTTTCTTAAGCTGCAACGTCTAATCAGCAACATTCACATCTTATTAGTCTAAACAATATGTAAATTGCAACTTTTTCACAATGTTCTAATTTTTTGGGTAGTACCTGTGTGTGTGTGTGTGTATATACATATATATATATATATACATATATGTATATGTATATGAGACTGGACCAGAGACCATAGACCTGAGGCTGTGGGACTTGAGTCTTTCTGTCTTCAAGCCTGTGATGATGCTGTGTGGGACATTTGGACGAACAGGTGTCCGCGCTGTCAGCAGAAACCACGTCACCGGACAGGAACACTGACTCCGTGTCAACCGTCCCAGCTGTGATGGACAGCAGATGGACGGGGGGACGTTAGAGGACGTGTAGAAACACGGCAGAGAAATGTTTCCCAGACGTGTGAAGCATCACACACCAGTCCAATTCTTAATTTCTGATATCAACCGATGCGGACGTCTGCAGACACCTGTGAGGTTGCATCACTCATTCTCTGAGATACAACAAGAGCTGTATTACCCTCCAACTGAAGAAAAGGCTAAAATCACAATAGTAATTCAAATAAAAAGAAACTAAAGTGACCAATAATACATACAAATTTACAAAATTATATTTTAGTGAAGTAAAATATCACTTTTTAATTGTGGTTGAAATTATTAATAAAAAAAAAAAAAAGATACACAGTCCCAGACACATCAGAGCACCTTTCCCATGAACATGGACCGACATACCATAGCTTATCTTCCATACTTGTTTGTTTTTTGCATTTGTGTTGAACCACAATTTAAAATCCATGTCAGAGAATTTTTATTTATTATTAGTTTTGTCAATTTCAACTTATTTCACTTGCAGCTGTTATTTTTCCTTCTTTAATTTTTTTTGGAATAATGTTGAGGACGACTGTATAAGTTATAAATTACTCCCAAATAATGTGAGGATGCGGTGATGTGATTTTTTCTCAGAAAATAGTATCGTTTCTTTTTCTGATATCATATGTTAATGCTGATATCGGCGGATGATATCGTACTTCACTGGTGAACATGATTTTCTCGGTTTCCATCCAGCTGGTTCCTCTGGGAGACGTTGTTTAAACCCTGACGCTGCGTGAGGATCTCCGTCAGCCACAGGTGGCTTCCTGGAGTCTGAACCGCTCCCCCCAGCATCAGTCACCAGTACCACCAGTATCACCAGTCCGGTTGCTCTGCTTGCTTCCCGCTGAGCTCACACATCCCTGTTGTCTGTTTCCTGAATCAGTCCTGATTAATCCGCTTCCTTTCCTCCTCGTTTCATCTGCAGCCCTTTATTGTTTTCCAGATTTCTCATCATCAGCTCTTTGTTGTCCAATCAGACGTGTTTTGTTCCCCTGCGGCGTTAATCTGTGCGGGGGGGGACCTCCTGGATGCGGCGGCTGCACCTGCGCAGGTGTTTCATCCTGACGCTTCCTGAAACACTCCTCCATCAGAGGCGTCCTCCAGCTCCTGCTCGGTGGAGGACGAGGTCCTGAAGAGGCAGATGTGACCGTCGGACATGAAACGGCGAGAAGAAAGCGGCGAGGAGCAGGAAGGACGAGGCGGGATGAAGAGGAGGAAGAGGAGGATCAGAAACGCCGGAGAGCTGCTCAGATGTTGGCGAGTCCTCATGAATAATGCAGCATCCAGGCTGTCCGTGCACACGCACGTGCACATGAAAACATGTTAAACAGGGTTGGTGCTGTTGTGTTTGCTTTGCTCGTGTGTGTGTGTGTGTGTGTGTGTACTTGTGTAGCTATCCAAGTGTGGACTGCTGTGTCGTTACACATTCACCAACAGGGGACCATTGAACCAACGGGGACATTTTTGGGTTTTTCTAAATGACCAGAAACAGAAGTTCCCTCTTACTGTGCGTTCAGACCAAGAGCGACTAAAGCTGTAAAATAGCTTTTGTCGCTCATAAAAATAGCTGCTACAAAAAATCTGTTCGCTTTTGTCGCTCAAGTCTCTTATGACATCACGTTCAATTTTGCATTTCCTTTTAAAAGGACTGTATGCTTTTTACCATTAGCAGAGCTTTTGCAGTGATGCTGTTCGTGATTGCTGCCTTGTCCTTTGACAAGTTGTAGCCTGTGATTGACCAGAAATCCGTCTCCTACTGAAAAACAACGGTCTGGACATAACTGATTAAATTACACCCCATAACAAAATAATGTTGTAGCTTAGTGAAGTACATCATCTTCACTGATCTGCATCTGCAGATCTTCACTCATTCATCTCTCACTCTCAAACTAAATGTCAAGACGAGGGACAAAAGGGAAATACGTATTTTTATCCCTGTCAATTATTATTATAACATAGTTCTTTCCATATTTATAAATGATACCATCCCATTCACATAGCATGCTAGCCGCTCGATTAGCAGGCAAGTTTTGCGTTTGGGGCTCATAGAAACGTGCAAAAAGTTGGGCCTCTGTTGCTTGGAGACGCGGTGTGACTCTCAACACTCAGGCCGATTATGAGCACCCGTAAAGCGGACACGTTTCTGCGCGAGAGCCGGTGAAAAAGCAGAGCTCATAACTTTATTTCTGAACATCCGATCTTGAAAATTCCAAGTGTAGCTGGTAGCTAGTGTCCAAAATAAGAAGAGCAAAAAGGTTGGAAGCAGCTCCGGGTCGTTCCTGGGAAGCAGGAGCGAAACTTACCCAAACGCAATATCTCGGCGAGAAACGCTTAACCGGGCATTTTCAACACGTGAGCGTGGTAACCGTGCCTTTGTGACTGAATGAGCATGAATTCATGTTTGGGGCTCAGACACTATACCAAAGCTACACTCGGAGACGCGGTGTGACTTGCAACACTCAGGCCAAACATTCCAATTGGTTGTCAGGGTTTTACAGCCGAAACGTGTCATAGCCAATTTGCATAAAGTTAAACTACTTTTAACTTTGTTTAGTCGCTCTAATCGCTCAACTTTTGTAGCTCGTCGCTTCTGCTGCTTTATTCGCTCTTGTCGCTCCCGTCCATTGAAAGTGAATGACTTCCGGCCATTTTACAGCTTTAGTCGCTCTTGGTCTGAACGCACAGTTAGCAGGTTAGCACGATAGTCCACTGTTTGCAGGGTAGGAGTGTTTGGGTGTGTGTGTGTGTGTGTGTGTGTGTGTGCCGGCCTCCCCAGGCCTGCCTCACTGAGCCTTCTGTATTGTTCTGGCCTATTAAAGCTCCATGATAGAGGGGCTGAGCTGGAGGTGGCATCTGCTCAGCACACACACAAACACGCCTCAGGTGCCTCGTGAGGGGAAGTTAACCGAGACGCCATCTGATGCGGAGCAGATAATGTTCTGGAAAAAGGTCAGAGCAATTTAAAGAGTCTTTTTGTGGTTGCCGTGACGCCCAGAGCTGCTGCAGGCGGGTTTTTCTGCAGCTTCCACCAGCTGCAGACGGAAAACGATGCCGTTTCCCACCACGCTGGACCCGCTGTCGTTACCGAGACGGTTCAAACCATGAAAACCAACACGATCCAACAAAAAGCGCAGGACTTGGTGTGATTCATGGGATCAGGACCTGTTCCAGGCTTCCTGACCCATGTGGACGCTCGTCTCCTGTTGTCAGATTCATCTGTTCATATCCGTCCTCAAAATTATTCATCCCCTCCAATTAAAGAAGGAAAAAAATCAGCCGTCAGTGAAATAAGTTGAAATTGAGAAAAGTGATAATAAGTAAAAAAAAATTCTAGAAAATCATGACATTGATTTTGAATTGTGGTTCAAAATAAATATTAAAAACAAACACAAAAAATAAAAGGAGTAAACAAGCATGATGGGGCTCTGAAGCTAAAATGTTACGGAGCAACACTTTGAGTAAATTTTAACACTAAGCCAGGTTACATATGGTCCTGCCTTGTACAGTGTTAAAGTTACACTGGACCGAGTGTTGAGTTTTTGGTGTAAATTCAACACTGATAAGAGTTGATTTTCATTATAGAGTTAAACTTGATCAACACTGACATTGTTAATAAGCTTTTACTCTTTCAGATAACACCCTACAGTGTTGATTTTATGTCATAACACAAGTTTTCAACACATCAATTGAATTGAAATCAAACTCTTGAACATTTTCACAGAGTAAAATATTTCAGTTAATATTGACTCGCACCCATTTAAGTTTAACCACGATTCCTGTCCTTGATTACCCTGATGGCAAATCGACGTGGTAAAGACAGAGGTATCATCTACCATCTCCAGTATCTTTTACAGTTAGAAATCAGATAACACACCAAGGAAACACAAGCTGAGCACATGTACGTTTAACTCATGGTGCAGAATTGAACTGTGAAGTCACAAAGCATGATGGGAAATATTCAAACTGAAAAGGGCGGAGTCTCCCTGAGTTTTTGTTTTGTTTTTTAAAAATGATTACTTTCAACCAGATTTCAAAAGTAATATTTTATTTCACTAAATTATAATTTTGCAAATTTTGATTTATTATTAGTTTCTTTAGTTTCTGGTTATTTGAATTACAGTTGTTAATTTAGTCTTTTCTTAAATTGGAGGGTATGAATAATTTTGATGGCTATGGACCCCTGGCGGTTGACTTGGGGGGGGGGTCTGGGCTGCCTCGCCTCTGGAGCGGGGCTGTATCCAGCCCGATGGGGGGCATGGGGGTCAGCGGTTGGGGCTGCTCTGCGGCGGTGGGCGGGTCGCTGGTGGGGCCCCGGCCGGTTGCTGTCGGCCGGCGCCGGGTGGCTGGGGCCGTCCGGGGCGGTGGGGGTGGGGGTCCTGGGCCCCGGTGCTCGGGGGTGGCCCCTGCCCTCCGGGGCCGGGGACCCGCCTTGGCGCTGGGGGGGGGCCGGCGGGACGCGCCTCCTCTGGTTTTTGCCGGTCCTCACGACCTGGTGTCAGGTGTGTGGGGCAGGGACGTTGGGGTGGGGGCTGGCCTGCCCTGGGGGTGGTGTCGTCTGGGGGGTCCGGTCCTCCTGGGTTTCAGTTGGGCCGCCCGGGTCGGGTGGGGGGTGGCTGCTGGTCTCAGTCCAGCAGCCACCCCCTCTAGTGATTTTTCTAATCACTAGAAAAACCTCTATAAAGATTCGGTTTTGGACGTGACTGAATTACATTTAAAGCTTGGTATATTAACAAACTCCCTCTCTTTAAAATCCGGGTAGCAGCTCGGCACATGCAGATGACAAAACGATGCATCGTTGGTCACATGATGGAAACAATGCAGACGAATCCTCTGGTTCTTCAGATCGAGTCAGAGTCGAGTAAACGGACTCAAATATAACATCCAGAGTGGAAACATGATCCATGTTTGATGTCTGAAGTCTGCCCTCACAAGAAGACCAGATTCCCACCTGTTACGTACTTCCGGTTTTTGTGAAAAAGGTCTATGACTGACTCCCCCCCCGGACCTCCCTGACCCGTCTTCCCCGTCATGAAGGCCCCCCAGCGGAGGAGCTGCTCTCCATCACGTCTGCGTTTAATCCCGGCTGAGGAAGGCGGGTGATGGTATCAGAGTTTAGGCTGGATGGGAGACAAATTGGGGCTGATGGTGGAGAAGATGCCCTTCACTTCTCCTCCCCCTCCTCAGTCATGCTTGTTGCTGAACACAATCAATACTCACACCTGCTTTTTCCAGCCACTTTTCTGCGTCTGTTCAGCCTCTCTGCTTGATGTAATCTTCCAGCCATATATCCTGACTCTATTACAGCTGCTGCAGTCAGAAATGTGAGGTTTCTCCCCCCATTTATCAGGACGGACAGATTAAATCACTATATTCAAAGCAAACAGGTTTCTGCATCCCAGCGGCCGCCTGCAGGTGGTCGACTTCGCTCCAATGGTGACAACAGAAAACAGATTATTTAGTTTTCTTCACGTTCAGACATCAGGAATCCTGGACAGAGATGCAGATATTTTCTGTTTTTCTGCATGTAAGCAAATAAATGACCCCACAGAGGAGAATAAAAGCGTTACATGATAGGTCGAATTAAAAACTGAGGAGTCCAGATGTGAGGCTAGAGGACAGCGGACGTTAGCCTAGCGTAATTAGCTTCATTTTGTTTTCTCTGTCATTCAAGTATCAAAGTTAGTTTTTCAGGAGAGATGTTTTTAGGAGTTGTAGTTCTACCTTCGCATGTTTTGACTTCCGATTCAGTGAAATGTGAAAATCTCGGAGGAAAGAGTTCTCAGTCTGGTCGTGGCTCCGCTTCAACGTGTGATTCACTCACGAGCCACGACCAGATTATCAGACAGGTTTGATTTCCTTCCAATTCACGATTTCTGATCGGCAGCTCGTCGTGAGGAACCGATCGCCTCTCGTGACCCCATCGTGTACTGAACGACGCACGATTTGGCCAAGAGTCGCCCTGATCCTCAAATCTGTCGCACGAATGGGAAAAAGTATCCAAGAAAAAACTGATGATAGAGATGAATAGACAAACGATAACACGGCAAAACACCAGGTGGCAAAATGGTTAAGTGTTGGTTAAGATTTTGACATTCGAATATAAACAAAACTGCGCCGTGTTTTCAGGACATCAATGTTATGAATAGAAGAATATTTTTTCTGGGATGACCGGCATCGTGTTGTAGTTAAGACCACACCACCCAGACCAAGACATGTGCAATGTCTCTGTCTCAGTCCCTGGTGTCTGTAATGTCTTGGTCTTGTCTCAGTCCCTGGTCTTGGAAAGGTCTTGGTCTCGTCTTGGTCCTTGGTCTCGGTCTCTGGTCTCGAAAACCTCTTGGTCTCGTCTCGGTCCCTGGTCTCAATCCCTGGTCTGGGAAACGTCTTGGTCTTGTCTCGGTTCCTGGTCTCTGAAACGTCTTGGTCTCGTCTTGGTCCTTGGTCTCGGTCCCTGGTCTTGGAAACGTCTTGGTCCTTGGTCTCGGTCCCTGGTCTTGGAAACGTCTTAGTCTCGTCTTGGTCCTTGGTCTCGGTCCCTGGTCTTGGAAACGTCTTAGTCTCGTCTTGGTCCCTTGTCTCCGTTCCTGGTCTCTGAAACGTCTTGGTCTTGTCTCGGTCCCTGGTCTCAGAAACATATTGGTCTTGTCTCAGTCCCTGGTCTAGGAAACGTCTTGGTCTTATCTCGGTCCCTGGTCTTGGAAACGTCTTGGTCTGGTCTCTTGGTTCCCTGGTCTAGGAAAGGTCTTGGTCTTGGTCCTCATCTCTGTTCCTGGTCTTGGAAACATCTTGGTCTTGTCTCAGTCCCTGGTCTAGGAAAGGTCTTGGTCTCATCTCTGTTCCTGGTCTTGGAAACATCTTGGTCTTGTCTCAGTTCCTGGTCTTGGAAAGGTCTTGGTCTGGTCTCGGTTCCTGGTCTCGTCTCATTTCCTGGTCTTGGTCTTGACTGTTTGGTCTTGTCTGCAACATAGCGGCCAGCTTTTTGTCCAGGGCCACCTCTTGGGGACGCTATGGGGTTGCTGGACATCGGCAGGGACATGTCCGTCCCACGCCCACTCCAGCACCTCCTGCTGGTCAGAGGTGAGTCACTGAACAAACAGCCATTCACACCTCCGTGTTCTGGGTCAGTGACTCACATCCGACCATGATGACTCCTCATGTGCCAGCTTTCATGTGACAAGTTGGAATATTCACTTTTATCAGAGAAAAACGACACGATCAGCTCACGTCTGTAAGGAAATGCAGCATTTATGATTAACCCCTCATGATTTAGGATTAACTCATTGACTGCCAGACCTTTTCCGAGCAGAGCTCCATATTTCCAGGATTTTTAAGAGATCCACAGAATATTGTGTACTCTGTCTATGCAAACACTGAATGTACCAAAGGAAAGCTTAGACTCTCTTCTTTTATCAGAAAAAAAACATTGGTTTCTAGCTTTTTTCATTCTTTAGTAATCTGCAGTCGAACATGGGTGTGTTGCACCAAAAATGCCTGCTTTTGACCAAAAAGATGAGAAAACAAGCTTTAAATACTGCAATGAGCTTCAAGTGGAAAAGTGTCTGTGTTGCCAATATTTTTTTACTTTAGTAACACCTTCATCATCTGAACAGCTGTTTACTTCTATGAAACAACAAAAACAACGCTGAGAAAAGAGTTTTGGAGGTAAGATAATTATTCACTGGCTAAATAAGCAACAACAAGTTTGTTTCACAGCATAATATTTGACAGAAACGTCTCTTTCTGTCCCTCCGTCCCCATCGCTGCTTGACCTACTTTCACTTTCAGCTGCTGCACTTCGCTGCTGTATTTCCATCCATGGATCGTGTCTTCGATCGATCGTGTCTCTTTCTGTCACCGATCAGTTTTTCCACAAACTTTCCTCTCGCATCCGCCACCTAAACTGCTTCGATTACGAGCGGTCGCCATGTTCTCTCCCCCCGCGACAGAATCGAGCACACTACCTGTGTTGAGTCACATCACCATGGCAGCACAGCACCACTTCCTGGTAGGCTTTTTTAAGCTTGTCTGACACCGCCATCTGCTGGATGAGGTGAAAACTACAGAAATAAAGACGAGCAACACTTGGTTCTCTCTGACAAGCTCCACCAGAGATTAAAACAGCTCCCCCGATTAAAACCCATAATTAACGTGTAAACACGTGATTGGCAGTTAAAGGAACAGTACACCCACAGAATGATGTAACTTTATTTTCCACTTTCCCTCATGGTGAGCAAGACTCTGGAGCACTTTTTTAATATCTCAAATGCAGCCGGCGATCCAAAGCAACCTTCCCGAACTGAGAACTCTTAGATCATTTCAGAGGGTCGTCAGACGATTATAACTGCTGTAAACCAAATAAATTTAGAATTTTTAGGGTTGTCAAAATAAATCTGCCAGTGCAGGGAGATTAATCTGTAGGAATATAAACACATTCATTTTCTAAGAAAGGAATTGGGCTAGAGCCTAACCCATAATAAAAATCACAATTTAGAAATATCTTGCAAACCCACTTCTCATATCTTGGTCAGCTAAGTTTTTCAAATCAGTGAGCAATATCTCCACCTTTCTTTGCAAGGACACTGAAAAGCTGCCATCCATGGATCCTGTCAGTGTTTTGATCTGTTCACCATCAACATTGCGAGCAGCAGCAACCACAGCCTCCCAGACACTGTTCAGAGAGGTGTTGGCTCTGCTGGCTCCAGCAGCAGGTTCAGACCATTACCGCATTCTTACGAACTCAGGTCTGGTCCAGGTGCAGGTCTGGTCCAGGTTCAGGTCTGGTCCAGGTGCAGGTCTGGTCCGGGTTCAGGTCTGGTCCTGGTGCAGGTCTGGTTCTGGTTCAGGTCTGGTCCTGGTCCAGGTCTGGTCTTGGTGCAGGTCTGGTCTTGGTCTGGTTCTGGTCCTAGTGCAGGTCTGGTTCTGTTGCAGGTCTGGTCCTGGTCCTGGTCCTGGTCGTGGTTGGCTGGTCTGGTCTGTGGGCTGGTTCTGGTGAGGTCTGGTCCTGGTCCTGGTCTGGTCCTGGTGAGTCTCTTTGGGGCCACGGTCGTGTTTCCTTCCTGGTCGTCTCTGCTGCTCGCTGGAACGCTGCATGATGAACTCAGGAGCTCTGAGGAGCTTCGTTCTCCGTGTTTCTACCTGGAAGGAAAATCTGTTCTTCTACCTGCTGAGAAATTATTCATGACCTCTGAGGGAGAAACAAACGTCTTTCTTTGCTTTCTATTGGAGGTGAGCGTGTTTCTGGGGTTTGTGTTGAGGTTTGTTACTGGATGAGTTTGGAGTTCAGCAGGACACGGAGATATTCCACATAGTTTAATACACATTCCTGGTCTTTCTGGTTCATCTGGGAAAAACAAGAATGGCAGCTTTGGTGTTCTTAAACGGTGACGACGGGACAAATCTCACCATGGACACGTCAGTAATCCGGTCTTTGTTCTGTATGTAGAAGACAAAAAAAGAAAAGAAGACATGTCCCTTATATTCCCAAATATGCTCAAACGTCCTAAATATTCCCAAATGTGATGTAATATTCCAGATATTCCCAATATGATCTTATATCCCAGATATTCCCAAATGTGATGTAATATCCCAGATATTCCCAATATGATCTTATATCCCAGATATTCCCAAATGTGATGTAATATCCCAGATATTCCCAATATGATCTTATATCCCAGATATTCCCAAATGTGATGTAATTCCAGATTTCCCAATATGATCTAATATGATGTAATATCTCAGATATTCCCAATATGATCTTATATCCCAGATATTCCCAAATGTGATGTAATATCTCAGATATTCCCAATATGATCTTATATCCCAGATATTCCCAAATGTGATGTAATATCCCAGATATTCCCAATATGATCTAATATCCCAGATATTCCCAAATGTGATGTAATATCTCAGATATTCCCAATATGATCTTATATCCCAGATATTCCCAAATGTGATGTAATATCTCAGATATTCCCAATATGATCTTATATCCCAGATATTCCCAAATGTGATGTAATATCCCAGATATTCCCAATATGATCTAATATCCCAGATATTCCCAAATGTGATGTAATATCTCAGATATTCCCAATATGATCTTATATCCCAGATATTCCCAAATGTGATGTAATATCCCAGATATTCCCAATATGATCTAATATCCCAGATATTCCCAAATGTGATGTAATATCCCAGATATTCCCAATATGATGTAATATCCCAGATATTCCCCAAATGTGATGTAATATCCCAGATATTCCCAATATGATGTAATATCCCAGATATTCCCAATATGATCTAATATCCCAGATATTCCCAATATGATGTAATATCCCAGGTATTCCCAATATGATCTAATATCCCAGATATTCCCAAATGTAATGTAATATCCCAGATATTCCCAAATGTGATGATAATATCCCAGATATTCCCAATATGATGTAATATCCCAGATATTCCCAATATGATCTAATATCCCAGATATTCCCAATATGATGTAATACCCCAGATATTCCCAAATGTGATGTAATATCCCAGATATTCCCAATATGATGTAATATCCCAGATATTCCCAATATGATCTAATATCCCAGATATTCCCAATATGATGTAATATCCCAGATATTCCCAATATGATGTAATATCCCAGATATTCCCAAATGTGATGTAATATCCCAGATATTCCCAATATGATGTAATATCCCAGATATTCCCAATATGATCTAATATCCCAGATATTCCCAATATGATCTAATATCCCAGATATTCCCAAATGTAATGTAATATCCCAGATATTCCCAAATGTGATGTAATATCCCAGATATTCCCAATATGATGTAATATTTTTTTTTTTTTTTTTTTTTTTTCTCTTCCGGCTGTCAGCGAGTGCAGACGTGCTTTCCTCTGCTCTGCTCCCTTCCTCCCTGTTTTCCCTGCAATCTTTGTCCTGTCACTCCTCTGAGCCTCTCTCTGCATTTTTCTCCTAAATCCTAAACTTCAACTATGGATCTGGACGGCGGGTCTCTCATCACAACGGATAATATTTTTTTTACCCAGAGACAAGGTGCAGGGGGCGGCATCTTGTCCGGACGGGACGGTCCCAGCAGGTCACACTGAAGACCTGTACATGTTTGGATTTATGATAACTGGGTTCCTGCTGATTGGAGCTGTCGGGTACCTGGTTCATGGGGAAATTCTGAAGCTGACGGCAGCTGTGGGCAGGCTGCCGTCCGAGCTGTTTCTCCGAGCTACCAACACTCAGACTCAAACTTTGTGCACGTTGACTCGCGTGGATGCCCTGTGGGGCAAACTGGGGACGATGTCTGACAGCATAAAGGATGTTGGGTTCCACCTGGAGCAGTTGGAGACTTGGATTGGGGGTAATTAACACAAATTTGGCTGATTTGGTCGCCTCTGAGACCTGCTGAAGACTTTTACAGGCAGACGGAAACATGCCTCCGCCTGGACCCAAACTATCTCCTTATCTCAATCTGGTCCCCGGGAGCGGCCGCAGCTGCTCCTTAACTCCCACATGTCCTTGGAGAAACTGCAGAAGTGAGGCTCTGCAACCCCCCCCCCCCCCCTCCACGAGAACAGTTGGGACTCTCTGAAGGCCGTCTCTATCATCTACGGACTGTGCGTGAAGCCGCTGTCTCTCGCTTACGCACACACATTTTCACGACACTGATGCGCACATCCCACTGCACTGCTGGTCCTTCTCAACTTCCTCCCACCAGAAATCGGTGGAGGATGGAGGATGCGCCCCCTTTGTGGCTGCGTCTTCTCCCTCACTGGGCTCTGGACCCCTCCTCCTCCCTGCCACATGTGTCATGATGTTGTGACTGTTTGTATACGTGCTTAACTGTACTGAGGGTGTTTTTTTTTAACCCATTATCACGTCCTCTGCAGAGGGTGGGACAGTGGTTTTTTTTTTTTTTCTCCCTCTCCCACCTGTCCCAATGTTTATCTTTTTCACTCTGCAAACAGGTGCGCTGCTCGTGTGGCTGCACCCTCAGTCTGCCCGGTTCTGTTTGTAATGTGTCTACTGTCTGTGTAGTCTTGGACGGGTTGTACTGGAAAAAGAATTTCATTGCACTGGGACGCCGGTACAATGACAATAAAGTTTTTCTGATTCTGATTCTATCCCAGATATTCCCAATATGATCTAATATCCCAGATATTCCCAAATGTGATGTAATATCCCAGATATTCCCAATATGATGTAATATCCCAGATATTCCCAATATGATCTAATATCCCAGATATTCCCAATATGATGTAATATCCCAGATATTCCCAATATGATCTAATATCCCAGATATTCCCAAATGTGATCTAATATCCCAGATATTCCCAAATGTGATGTAATATCCCAGGTATTCCCAATATGATGTAATATCCCAGATATTCCCAATATGATCTAATATTCCCAAATGTGATGTAATATCTCAGATATTCCCAATATGATCTTATATCCCAGATATTCCCAAATGTGATGTAATATCCCAGATATTCCCAATATGATCTAATATCCCAGATATTCCCAATATGATGTAGTATCCCAGATATTCCCAATATGATCTAATATCCCAGATAGTCCCAAATGTGATGTAATATCCCAGATATTCCCAACATGATGTAATATCCCAGATATTCCCAATATGATCTTATATCCCAGATATTCCCAATATGATCTAATATCCCAGATATTCCCAATATGATCTAATATTCCCAAATATGATCTAATTTCCCAGATATTCCCAATATGATCTTATATCCCAGATATTCCCAATATGATGTAATATCCCAGATATTCCCAATATGATCTAATATTCCCAAATATGATCTAATGTCCCAGATATTCCCAAATATGACCCAATATCCCAGATATTCCCAAATATGACCCAATATCCCAGATATTCCCAGAGATGAAAGAAATTCCTGAAGAGGAGTTCTCTCCATCTTCCTCTCTGGATGTCCACCACAGTTGTTTTCAGAACTTCTTCTTCTACTGAAATCCAACCAGCAGCAGCCCTCTCCGTTGACTCTATCCAGCCCGGTTTAGACCGGTTTATGGAAGTGGGATTCATGTTTCTTTTCCAAAGATCTGCTCCGACTTGCTCCAGTGGTGAACAGAAACCTGGCCAGCGTTCAAACCATGTTGCACACACGAGTTTCAGCCCTGTAGAGAGTAAATCTCTGCTTTGGCTTCTTTATTCCGAACAGCTCCGGGACAAACCGCGATCAGGGCCCAGAGGAACACCAGGGAACCACCTCTCCCTCAGATGAGACCATCTGCCACATAAATGTGATAAACTGTCTGGAACCAGCTGGAAACGTCGTCCACGTCTCTTATTTTCCCAGCATTCATCAGCAGTGCTCCGGCTGCTCGCAGACGAGGATAGAAACACGTCATAGACACGGAAATAAATGGGTCAAGACCGGAATCAGATGAGTTTCTGCTCCCAGATTAAAACCCGGAGACTCAGCTCCTTTAAAACGGCAGAAGCCGAACAAAAGACGTGCAAACCGTCATTTAAAGCGGAACGAGCTTTCCTGACAGAGTTCCTCCTCCATTCTTCTCCGGGTTTGATCTGGCTGTAAATCACATGCTGACCCATTTTCCGCCAGTTCCAGCTCGTCTTCCTCAGCGGGACAGACGTGACCGCTCCCTCGCTGTGAGGAACTCCTGTAAAACTTACGGAACGACTCTGCCGGAGAATAAAGACTTCACACATTTATTATTGACGAAGCGTTGCATCATGCAGCCTGACGCCACCAAGTCCAGTTTCACGAGGGTTTGTGAAGCGCTGCCTCCTCTCCTTCATCCATCCCTCCATACCGAGCCCCACTTTGATCTCATCTTTCCTCCCTCCACCCCCCGCTGTGTCCCCCGCTCGCCTCTCCTGCCCTCCCTCCACCCGGCCTGCCATCCCTCTCATCGTCTCCATCGCAGGCATCATTACCGCGGCGCCATGCTGGGCCTCGCGCCGCCGTCTCTCCGTTTCCTGAGTGGGAGGCAGACAGAGGCGTGACATGAGAAGTGGCTGGATGAAGGTGAGGAGGATGAGGAGAAGTGGCGGTGGAGGTGTTTCAAAGTGACACGTCTTGTCACAGGAAACGAGGGCAACGAGCTATTGTTATTTACCCGTCATAGACATAACATGGTAGATGCCTCGTTACATGCTGCAGTGCGTCCGTGCTACTCTAGAATCATCAGAGCGGCGATGCCCGTACGTGGTGCAGCTGAAGCTGCGTAGTCTACGTTACAAGCTTATTCTAGTCACCAGGTTAAACTACCGAAAAACGAAAACTAACGTCGCTGCGTTGTCTACGTTACAAGCTTTTCTAGTCAACAAAAACTAACGAAAAACGAAAACTAATGTAGCCACGTAGTCTACGTTACAAGCTTATCCTAGTCACCAGGTTAAACTACCGAAAAACGAAAACTAACGTAGCTGCGTAGTCTACGTTACAAGCTTATTCTAGTCACCAGGTTAAACTACCGAAAAACGAAAACTAACGTAGCCGCGTAGTCTACGTTACAAGCTTATTCTAGTCACCTAAAACTAACGAAAAACGAAAACTAACGTAGCCGCGTAGTCTACGTTACAAGCTTATTCTAGTCACCTAAAACTAACGAAAAACGAAAACTAACGTAGCCGCGTAGTCTACGTTACAAGCTTATTCTAGTCACCTAACATTAACGAAAAACGAAAACTAACGTAGCTGCGTAGTCTACGTTACAAGCTTATTCTAGTCAACTAAAACTACCGAAAAACGAAAACCAACGTAGCTGCGTAGTCTACGTTACAAGCTTATTCTAGTCACCTAACATTAACGAAAAACGAAAAACTAACGTAGCTGCGTAGTCTACGTTACAAGCTTATTCTAGTCACCTAAAACTAACGAAAAACGAAAACTAACGTAGCCACGTAGTCTACGTTACAAGCTTATTCTAGTCACCTAAAACTAACGAAAAACGAAAATTAATGTAGCCACGTAATGTACGTTACAAGCTTATTCTAGTGAACTAAAACTAATGAAAAATGAAAACTAACGTGGCAGCGTAGCCTACATTACAAGCTTATTCTACTCAGCTAAAACTAACGAAGAAAACTAATGTAGCTGCGTAATCTACGTTACAAGCTTATTCTAGTCAACTAAAACTACCGAAAAACGAAAACTAACGTAGCTGCGTAGTCTACGTTACAAGCTTATTCTAGTCACCTAAAACTAACGAAAAACGAAAATTAATGTAGCCACGTAATCTAAGTTACAAGCTTTTTCTAGTCAACAAAAACTAACGAGAAGCGAAAACTAACGTAGCCACGTAGTCTACGTTACAAGCTTATTCTAGTCACCTAAAACTAACGAAAAACGAAAACTAACGTAGCCACGTAATGTACGTTACAAGCTTATTCTAGTGAACTAAAACTAATGAAAAATGAAAACTAACGTGGCAGCGTAGCCTACATTACAAGCTTATTCTACTCAGCTAAAACTAACGAAGAAAACTAATGTAGCTGCGTAATCTACGTTACAAGCTTATTCTAGTCAACTAAAACTACCGAAAAACGAAAACTAACGTAGCTGCGTAGTCTACGTTACAAGCTTATTCTAGTCACCTAAAACTAACGAAAAACGAAAATTAATGTAGCCACGTAATCTAAGTTACAAGCTTTTTCTAGTCAACAAAAACTAACGAGAAGCGAAAACTAACGTAGCCACGTAATCTACGTTACAAGCTTATTCTAGTCAACTAAAACTAACGAAAAACGAAAACTAATGTAGCCACGTAATCTACGCTACAAGCTTTTTCTAGTCAACAAAAACTAACAAGAAGCGAAAACTAACGTAGCCTCAGTCTACGTTACAAGCTTGTTCTAGTGAACTAAAACTACAGAAAAACTAAAACTAACGAAGCAGCGTAATCTACGTTACAAGCCAATTCTACTCAGCTAAAACTAACAAAGAAGAAAACTAATGTAGCTGCGTATTCTATGTTACAAGCTTATTCTAGTGAACTAAAACTAACGAAAAATGAAAACTAACATAGCTGCGTAGTCTACGTTACAAGCTTATTCTAGTCGACAAAAACTAACGAAAAACGAAAACTAACGTAGCTGCGTAGTCTACACTACAAGCAAGGTCACGCATGCATACCAGGGTCACGTGAGCGTGAGGTCACCCGCATGGAGTCGGCCGTCTCTCACGTGTGATGGTTTTTTGTGCTTGCTCTGGAATAATTCATGCGCGACAGCAGTTTAATCTACACGCAAGAAAGTTTATTTTGCTCACTGGTGATGTGACAAATTTGGCGCAATAGGAACACACCATCCCAGCAGAAATAATGCACTGCAGAGCCATGGGGGACCCTGCCAAGATGGCGGCTGTGCTTCTAGGTCAGCTCCGAGAGGCTGCACCGGTCTATAAAGCCTCTGGGTCGAGCGTACCCACGACTCATCGAGGGAATGACACAATCTTGTCACGTCCTTCGTTCATCCTCCACTGAAAGTCTTAAACAGCCTCACCGTCTTTAGACATGTTGATGTTTTTCTGAAGGAGCTGGTCCAGGAAGACCTGCAGGAAGACCTGCTGCTTCTAGACGGTGAGGAGCAGAACTGATCATCACCTTTCCAAAGTTTCCTGCAGATTTCAGCTGCATGTTGGAGCGACTCACAGGCTGGATGTCCGGCAAACTCAGCAGGATGAGTCATGTTTGCAGTTACAGCACTTCTATCCATCATCCTGCTGCACATTAAACAGCTTTAACATTTAGAATAAAATGAGACAGAAGGAAAATTAAGATTTATGGATCCTGTTAATGCCATGAAAGGTCAGACAGCCCAGATCTCCTGTCAGTACGCTGGAGAGTCACGAGTATGGAAAACATCCAGGAAAGACAGAATCAGACAATATCCTGATTCTTGCCTGCAGTCCAGAGTCCAGCTGCTGAACTGGTCTGCCTGCAGTCCAGAGTCCGGCTGCTGAACTGGTCTGCCTGCAGTCCAGAGTCCAGCTGCTGAACTGGTCTGCCTGCAGTCCAGAGTCCGGCTGCTGAACTGGTCTGCCTGCAGTCCAGAGTCCGGCTGCTGAACTGGTCTGCCTGCAGTCCAGAGTCCAGCTGCTGAACTGGTCTGCCTGCAGTCCAGAATCCTGCTCCTGAACTGGTCTGACTGCAGTCCAGAGTCCTGCTGCTGAACTGGTCCGCGTGCAGTCCAGAGTCCAGCTGCTGAACTGGTCCGCGTGCAGTCCAGAGTCCAGCTGCTGAACTGGTCTGCCTGCAGTCCAGAGTCCAGCTGCTGAACCGGTCTGCCTGCAGTCCAGAGTCCAGCTGCTGAACTGGTCTGCCTGCAGTCCAGAGTCCAGCTGCTGAAATGGTCTGCCTGCAGTCCAGAGTCCAGCTGCTGAAATGGTCTGCCTGCAGACCAGAGTCCGGCTGCTGAACTGGTCTGCCTGCAGTCCAGAGTCCGGCTGCTGAACTGGTCTGCCTGCAGTCCAGAGTCCGGCTGCTGAACTGGTCTGCCTGCAGTCCAGAGTCCGGCTGCTGAACTGGTCTGACTGCAGTCCAGAGTCCAGCTGCTGAACCGGTCTGCCTGCAGTCCAGAGTCCTGCTGCTGAACTGGTCTGCCTGCAGTCCAGAGTCCAGCTGCTGAACTGGTCTGCCTGCAGTCCAGAGTCCAGCTACTGAACTGGTCTGCCTGCAGTCCAGAGTCCAGCTGCTGAACTGGTCTGCCTGCAGTCCAGAGTCCAGCTGCTGAAATGGTCTGCCTGCAGTCCAGAGTCCAGCTGCTGAACTGGTCTGCCTGCAGTCCAGAGTCCAGCTGCTGAACTGGTCTGCCTGCAGTCCAGAGTCCGGCTGCTGAACTGGTCTGCCTGCAGTCCAGAGTCCGGCTGCTGAACTGGTCTGCCTGCAGTCCAGAGTCCAGCTGCTGAACCGGTCTGCCTGCAGTCCAGAGTCCGGCTGCTGAACCGGTCTGCCTGCAGTCCAGAGTCCTGCTGCTGAACCGGTCTGACTGCAGTCCAGAGTCCAGCTGCTGAACTGGTCTGCCTGCAGTCCAGAGTCCAGCTGCTGAACCGGTCTGCCTGCAGTCCAGAGTCCTGCTGCTGAACTGGTCTGCCTGCAGTCCAGAGTCCTGCTGCTGAACCGGTCTGCCTGCAGTCCAGAGTCCTGCTGCTGAACCGGTCTGACTGCAGTCCAGAGTCCAGCTGCTGAACTGGTCTGCCTGCAGTCCAGAGTCCTGCTGCTGAACCGGTCTACCTGCAGTCCAGAGTCCTGCTGCTGAACCGGTCTGCCTGCAGTCCAGAGTCCTGCTGCTGAACTGGTCTACCTGCAGTCCAGAGTCCAGCTGCTGAACTGGTCTACCTGCAGCCAGGGTCCTGCTGCTGAACTGCTCTGCCTGCAGTCCAGAGTCCTGCTGCTGAACTGGTCTTCCTTCCGGCCAGAGTCCTGCTGCTGAACTGGTCTGCCTGCAGTCAGAGTCCTGCTGCTGAACTGGTCTACCTGCAGGCCAAGTCCTGCTGCTGAACTGGTCTACCTGCAGTCCAGAGTCCGGCTGCTGAACTGGTCTGCCTGCTATACAGTGTCCTGCTGCTGAACTGGTCTACCTGCAGGCCAGAGGTCCTGCTGCTGAACTGGGTCTACCTGTCCACAGTCCAGCTGCTGAACTGGTCCGCCTGCAGTCCAGAGTCCGGCTGCTGAACTGGTCCGCCTGCAGTCCAGAATCCGGCTGCTGAACTGGTCTGTCTGCAGTCCAGAATCCGGCTGCTGAACTGGTCTGCCTAAACTTTAAAACTAAATATTGAGCCTCAAAGATGTTTTTTCTTTCTAATCTTTATTGAGGACCGGGCAAAAAAGTCCTCACTTTGCTGGTTAAACACAAAACGGCTCCCAGCAATCTGGCTAGTACAGTAACACACACACACACACGCACACACGCACACGCCAGATTACTTTAATTTCCCTGTTTAAATGGCAAGCTCTCTCTCCCGGCCTGGCTGGTTTCCTTCCTCCCTGCTGAATGTTTGAGGTTGTTGTCGGGGGGTGCTGTAGTGGGGGGGCAGGAGGCGGTGGGGTGCTGCTGTAGTCTTGCCGCAGGGCGGCGGGGGGCCGCCGCCGCAGCCGGCGGCGGGGTGGCGGGGGGAAGGAGGCTGTTAGCGCCGCAGACTGATGCTGCTAATTGATTGCTCTCTGCTGGGCTCCTGATGCGCCGTTATTGCTCTGGGACTCGGCTCTGCTCCCCTGACGTGATTCAGGGGAGCAGACGCTTCTGAATCGGGGCTGTGACCCGCGGTGGGCGGAGCTCCACAGCTGCAGGTGGTGGTGGTGGTGGGGGGGCACACCTGTTTGCGTCCGGTCCACTTCTGAGATGGTGAAGCTGTAAATGTGAGGAAAAAGTCCTGCTTGTTGGAGTTTTTAGTTATTTAACGGATGATTCTGAGCTTGTAAACGCAGATGAGGTGTTACATGTTACTGAGACCTCAGAGTCTCTGAGGGACGACAACATGAACTAAATTCAATCAGAACTTTATTTCAGTGTAAATGATGTAATTACATCAGTTCTGAAGCTGGTGGATCGCTGCGAGGAAAATCTGCTGAAATGAAGTTTTACTGCACATAAAGTCTGAACCATGGACCTGGGGAGCAGATTCACTCTCCATTTAAACATGAGCTCACGTTTTTATCCGTAATCAGCTGCTTAATTCGTCCCTCAGCTCTGAGAAACGGAGTTTCAAGTGTTTGGTGTTGAATTATTCCCCCAAGAGATGGAACAACCCTTCCAAATCTTCACCAACAGTCGTCCGCGGAGCCGTAAACTGACGTCACGGCTGTTTCCGGAAGAGTTTGCAATGCCGACTGCAGCAGCAACACTCTTTCCTGGGCCGTTGGATTATTTTTCTCTGCTTTGGGTCAAAAACATCAAACTGAAAGGAAAAGAAGACGCCTTCCACGAAAGCTTAAAGGACGAGTTCACCCACAGAATGATGTAACTTTATCTTCCACTTCCCCTCATGCTGAGCAAGACTCTGGAGCACTTTTTTAATATCTCAAATGCAGCCGGAGATTTGGGGGGGGGGTTCATTTTCCACTGACTTTCCTATAATGGAGGTGACCGGGGCTCAAAACAAAAGGTCCATAAAAGTCCACAAAAACGTGTCAATATTCCTCCATACTGCTCGTCCAATGTAATCCAAGTGTCCTGAGTGGGTAGCGTCCAGAATTTACTGGAAACCATCATTTAGTAGATTTTTAGAGTCTAAACAGTACTACATCAGTACTACATCAGTACTACATCAGTACTACATCGCATCTCCTACGAGCACGCCCATGCACATTCACGAAACTACGGAAGCCACGGCAGACCAGATCGCGCGTCTCTTTTTCTTTCTTTCTTTGTTTTACATCAACATCAACCCCTCTTAGACCCTCTTGTGTTTGTCTGCAGCTCTGTCGCTCTTAGCACAATGTAAACAGCTAATTTCTTCTTCTACGCTTGTATTATCGGCAGAGGCTCTGAACACCGAGGCTTCCGTAGTTTCATGAATGCGCTTATGTGTGCTTCGTGAAAGTAAGATGTTCCTACTGTTTAGGCTCTAAAAATCTACTAAATGATGGTTTCCAGTAAATTCTGGACGCTACCCACTCATCACACTTTGATTACATTGGATGAGCAGTATGGACCAATATTGACATGCTCTTGGGGACTTTTATGGACCTTTTGGCTCGAAACCCCCGGTGAACTCCATGATTTGAAAGTGGGGGAAACGAGAAGCCCTCCTGATCTCCGGCTGCATTTGAGATATTAAAAAAGTGCTGCAGAGTCTTTCTCACCATGAGGGGAAGTGGAAGATAAAGGTACATCATTCTGTGGGTGGAATATTCCTTTAAAGGGAATTTCTGAACCTGGGGTGTGTATCGAACATCCCTGGTCCCAACTTGTCTCCAGGCACCGCACCAGCTCCCTGAGGTTGGAGCTCAGGCTCTGATTTCATTTCTGTGCTTTAATGTCTGATGTGAACGCAGCAATGAGGCCGCGGTACGTCCTCACAGCGATGCTCCACACCGACATGACGGAGGTCTTCCTCCTCCTCCATCAGGACGTGGTCTCACTCTCATTGTTCCTTTATCACCCGGAGCGTCCTCCTTCCCGGTCATCCGGACACCGAGCTTTGTTTTCCTGCGTGTTCGTTCGTGTGTCGCTGAGCTGTGAGTTGTTCTGGCTGCTGATCTGCAGGCGCAGTAATCACATTCATGATGCTTCTCCTGCAGCAGCTTCTGTACGTGTGAAAGTCAGACCTGCAGCTCCGCCACCGCTCCTGTTCTGATGCGGAACAAAGCCAGCAGATCTGTTTCAGAGAAGCGGGATTCATGTCAGTCCTGCTTATCTGCAGCGGTGGGGAGCCGCACCCCCGGTCCTCCACGGCTCCTCCGTTAAAACAAAAAACCACACCATGAATGGAAATCCTGAATCCCTCCTCACACACTTCCAACGTATGACTTCACGACTCCGACCACGTCCACACCAGAGATCGCCACTCTGCGTTCAGTTTTTCACTGTTCGGACATTTCGTCCTCATGGAGTTGGTGTTGTGTCCACACGTCCTCATGAAGAGACAAATCTGTCCATCTGTGCCGCCCCATTGGACAATAATAAGCCATACTTTCATGCGGTTCAGTTTTCAGTTTAAAGGGATAGTACACCCACAGAATGATGGTCCTTCATCTTCTCCTCATCCTCATGCTGAGCAAGACTCTGGAGCACTTTTTAATGTCTCAAATGCAGCCGGAGATTTGGGGGGGGGGTTCATGATCCACCGACTTTCCTATAATGGAGGTGACCGGGGCTCAAAACAAAAAGGTCCTAAAAGTCCACAAAAAACGTGTCAATATTCCTCCATACTGCTCGTCAACGTAATCCAAGTGTCCTGAGTGGGTAGCGTCCAGAATTTACTGGAAACGACGTCATTTAGTATATTTTTAGAGCCTAAACAGTACTACATCAGTACTACATCTTACTTTCGCGAAGCGCGCATGAGTGCATTCACGAAACTACAGAAGCCTCAGCGTTCAGAGCCTACTCTGCCGATAATACAAGCGTAGAAGAAGAAATTCTCTGTTTAAACTGTGCTGAAAGCGACAGAGCTGCAGACAAACCGGGACAAACACAGGAGGGTCTAAGAGGGGTTGATGTTGATTTAAAACAAAGAAAGAGAGAACGCGCGATCTCGTCTGCCGCGGCTTCCGTAGTTTCGAGCTTCAACAAAACACAAAACCACCGATTCACTTACTGCCAAAATCACCCCACTCAAGAGGACATCGTCCAACCCATTCAACTGTTGTGCTGATCGTGTAGTAACACAATAAAGCATGTGCTTGCACAAGAGCTTTGTTGGAGTCTTCTTTGGGAGATGCAAAGTTGTAGTTATTTACCGTTGGTTAGGGGAGTGGGGGAGGCAACGGCAGTTGAGGGAAGAATGGAAACTTTTATCTGTGATGCAGCTCATGATTAAAAATGCTTCAGAATCATTGTGGGTAGAAATGAGAACACGTATGTGTGAATGTGATTTAGATTGCTATTTTTTAACGATTAATTGTGCAGCCCTACACCGGAACTACTTTTTATAAACGTGTTACTACACGATGGTAAACATCACCCTGGAACTACTTTTTACAGACGTGTTACTACACGATGGTAAACATCACCCTGGAACTACTTTTTACAAACGTGGTTACTACACGATGGTAAACATCACCCTGGAACTACTTTTTACAGACGTGTTACTACACGATGGTAAACATCACCCTGGAACTACTTTTTACAGACGTGTTACTACACGATGGTAAACATCACCCTGGAACTACTTTTTACAGACATGTTACTACACGATGGTAAACATCACCCTGGAACTACTTTTTTACAGACGTGTTACTACACGATGGTAAACATCACCCTGGAACTACTTTTTGGGTGATGGAAAATCAGTGGAATTCTTTTTAAGGTGTCTAGATGGAAAATCACCTGGAACTACTTTTTAAGGTGTTACTAAGATGGAAAATCAACTGGAATTCTTTTAAGAGTGTTACTAAAGTGATGGTTATCATCTGGAACTACTTTTTAAAGAGTGTTACTACAGATGGTAAACATCACCTGGAACTACTTTTAAAGAGTGTTACTACAGTGAGTAAACATCACCCTGGAACTACTTTTTAAGGTGCTAAGATGGTAAACATCACCCTGGAACTACTTTTTAAGAGTGTTACTACAGATAGAAACATCAGCCTGGAACTACTTTTAAGAGTATTTTTACAGATGGAAACATCACCCTGGAACTACTTTTTAAGGTGTTACTACAGATGGAAAATCAGCCTGGAACTACTTTTTAAGGTGTTACTACAGATGGAAAATAGCCTGGAACTACTTTTAAGGTGTTCTAAATGGAAAATATCCTGGAACTACTTTTTTAAAGGTGTTCTCAGATGGAAACATCTTTCCCTGGACTCTTTATAAGGCTCGTGGGGTCCCCTACAGACGTGTTACTACACGATGGTAAACATCACCCCTGAACTACTTTTACAGACGTGTTACTACACGATGGTAAACATCACCCTGGAACTACTTTTTACAGACGTGTTACTACACGATTGTAAACATCACCCTGGAACTACTTTTTGGGGCTAGATGGAAAATCACTGGAACTACTTTTTAGGTGTTACTAAGATGGAAAATCAGCCTGGAACTACTTTTAAGGTGTTCTAAGATGGAAAATCACCCTGGAACTATTTTTAGGGTTCTCAGATGGTAATATCCCCTCTTTTTACAGACGTGTTACTACACGATGGTAAACATCACCCTGGAACTACTTTTTACAGACGTGTTACTACACGATGGTAAACATCAGCCTGGAACTACTTTTTACAGACGTGTTACTACACGATGGTAAACATCAGCCTGGAACTACTTTTTACAGACGTGTTACTACACAATGGTAAACATCATCCTGGAACTACTTTTTTTTAAAGACGTGTTACTACAGATGGTAAACATCCCCTGGAACTACTTTTTTACAGACGTGTTACTACACAATGGTAAACATCATCCTGGAACTACTTTTTTTTAGGCGTGTTACTACACGATGGTAAACATCCCCTGGAACTCTTTTTCAGCGTGTTACTACACAATTGTGAACATCCCCTGGAACTACTTATTTTTTTCAGCTTCATTGCTATACAATTGTAAACATCCCCTGGAACTCTTTTTATAAACGTGTTACTACACGATGGTAAATATCCCCTGGAACTCTTTTTCAGCGTTTTACTACACAATGGTAAACATCCCTGGCTCTTTTTCAGCGTGTTACTACCGTGTGCAGCATCCCCTGGAACTACTTTTTCAGACGTGTTACTACACGATGGTAAAATATCCCCTGGAACTACTTTTTACAGGCAGAATTTACTACACGATGGTAGCGTCCCCCTGGAACTACTTTTCAGACGTGTTACTACACGATGGTAAACATCCCCTGGAACTACTTTTACAGACATGTTACTACACGATGGTAAACATCCCCTGGAACTACTTTTCAGCGCGTTACTACACGATAGTAGCGTCCCCTGGAACTACTTTTCAGACGTGTTACTACACGATAGTAAACATCACCCTGGAACTACTTTTACAGACGTGTTACTACACGATGGTAAACATCCCCTGGAACTACTTTTTCAGCGTGTTGCTACCGATGGTAAATATCCCCTGGAACTACTTTTTCAGCGCGTTACTACACGATGGTAAACGTCACCCTGGAACTACTTTTCAGACGTGTTACTACACGATAGTAAACATCGCCCTGGAACTACTTTTTACAGATGTGTTACTACCGATGGCAAACATCACCCTGGAACTACTTTTTACAGACGTGTTACTACGTTGTTTTGTTAAACATCACCCTGGAACTACTTTTTCAGACGTGTTACTTACACGATGGTAAACATCACCTGAGAACTACTTTTTCAGACGTGTTTGCTCCGGGTTTAAACATCACCCTGGAACTACTTTTACAGACGTGTTACTACACGATGGTAAACATCACCCTGGAACTACTTTTACAGGCGTGTTACTGCCTCAGATTCACTATCAGCTCAAACTTTCTGTAAAATGTAAAATGTCATTTTTGTTGTTGTTTATATTGTTTATGTTTTCCTGAGAATAAAACACGTTTTTTTTAAGATTCTGTTTTTATTTACTTGCTCTGCAGCGTCTCAGCGCTGTTGGTGCTGAAAATGAAAGCATGAGGTAATGGTGTGCCGCTCGTCTCCAGTTGCTCTGAATTCTTTGTTTCTCGTGCTTTGGATCAACTGAATGCCTTATACCGAGTTCTTTCAGAACCGTTCCAGCTTATGTCTCGTGTGTTGTGCGAATCGCTGCTTTTAGCACCTGTCTGACATTTTTTATCACGTTTACATCCAAAACAACGTTCACCTTTTCACACTTCCTGCAGAGAACTTTGAATCTAAAATGTGCAGAAGTGGCGTAGGAGGAAATGTCATGGCTGACATATGGAGTGACAGTCAGAGACACAACGGGATAAAAACATGAAATGGAGACGCAGCAGGAGAGATGGCTAATCTATTAGTCAAACTCATTCCTGTTTGATGCATATTTAATAGTTTTTTAATGCACAAACATGAAGCAGCACTTAAATCAGATGAAAGCTAATAATAAGGGAGGCCAAGCTGTGGTCAACATCATCTCCCATAGCCCCCCCCCCCCCCAACTACCACCACCACTAGAGCTTCCACATTGATGTGGAAGCTGCTGGAAAACACTCCAGTTGATGAAACATTTTTGAACTGCACTGATACAAAGTTTGATTGACGTGTCAGAACTCTGCAGAGGGTTTCTGCTCTGTTTTCTGTCCAAGATTTGTTCCTCCAGTGAGAACCACTGACAGATTAAACGATGGAGTTGGAGAAGTTGGGATTCAGTTTGTAGCAGACAGTTCTTGTTGCATAAGTTGAGGCAGGAAAATTAATTCTGCTGGAACTGGGATGGAACGCCGTCTTAACTCCTGGTGTTACAGATCCAACCGGATATTCAGAACATCAGAGGTTCTGCTCCACACTGACATGATAGCATCACACAGATGCTGCAGGTTTATGATGAGAATCTCCCGTTCCACCTCATCACGATGAGAATCTCCCTGTTCCACCCTCATGATGATGAGAATCTCCCGTTCCACCTCATCCTGATGAGAATCTCCCGTTCCACCTCATCACGATGAGAATCTCCTGTTCCACCTCATCACGATGAGAATCTCCTGTTCCACCTCATCACGATGAGAATCTCCTGTTCCATCTCATCACGATGAGAATCTCCTGTTCCACCTCATCACGATGAGAATCTCCTGTTCCACCTCATCACGACGAGAATCTCCCGTTCCACCTCATCACGATGAGAATCTCTCCTGTTCCACCTCATCACGATGTGAGAAGTTCTCGTTCCTCCTCATGATGATGAGAATCTCCCGTTCCACCTCATCACGATGAGAATCTCCTGTTCCACCTCATGATGATGAGAATCTCCTGTTCCACCTCATCCTGATGAGAATCTCCTGTTCCGTCCCTCATCACGATGAGAATTCCTGTCCAGCACATCACGATGAGAATCTTCCGTTCCACCTCATCACGATGAGAATATCCTGTTTCACCTCATCACGATGAGAATATCCTGTTCCACCTCCTCACGATGAGAATCTCCTGTTCCACCTCATTGTGACGAGAATCTCCTGTTCCATCTCATCACGATGAGAATCTCCTGTTCCACCTCATCGCGATGAGATCTTCCGTTCCACCTCATCACGATGAGAATCTTCCGTTCCACC
>JALJCO010011561.1:0-17389 GCA_023101725.1 Atherinomorus stipes
GATCAGCTTCCCTACAAGTGTCCCTTGTGTAATGAGACTTTTCAGACTCGACCTCAGCTGCAGGTGAACACCTTGTTCAGGGACATGGTTGATGGGTTCAGAAAAGAAGGAAAGAAGGCAGAGCTGGAGAAGATGGAGGACAGGATGTGCAGGAAGCACGATAAACCTCTGGAGCTGTTCTGTAAGACCGACCAGACATGTGTCTGCATGCTCTGCTCTGTTTTAGACCACAAGACTCATGAGTTTGTTCCTCTGAGAGAAGAATATGAAGGAAAGAAGGCAGAGCTGGAGAATATGGAGGCTGAAACCCAGCAGATGATCCAGAAGAGACGACGGAAGATTGAGGAGCTGAAAGAGTCGGTGAAGATCAGCAAAGATGCTGCAGACAGAGAGACAGAAGCTGTTCAGGTCTTCACTGATCTGATTGAGGCTGCTCAGAAATGCCTGGAGGAGCTCAGAAAGGAGATCCAGGACAAGCAGAGAACTGCAGAGAGACAGGCTGAAGACTTCATCAAAGATCTGAAACAGGAAATCTCTGAGCTGAGTAAGAGGAGCTCTGAGCTGGAGCAGCTCTCACGCTCTGAAGACCACCTCCACCTCCTCCAGAGCTTCTGCTCCCTGAAAGATGCTCCACCCACCAAGGACTGGACGGAGGTCAGAGTCCGTCCTCCATCATATGAGGGGACTGTGGTGAAAGCTGTGGTGAAAGCTGTGTCTCAGCTGGACGAGACAGTCAGGAAACAGATGAAGATGATGGTGGAAGCTGAGCTGAAGAAGGTCCGGCAGGATGCAGTGGATGTTACTCTGGATCCTGATACAGCGAATCCATACCTGGTCCTGTCTAAAGATGGAAAACAAGTTTACCATGGTGACGTGAGGAAGAAACGTCCAGATAATCCAGAGAGATTTTCTAGGTGTTTTATTGTTTTAGGAAGTCAGAGTTTCTCTTCAGGCAGATTTTACTTTGAGGTTCAGGTTAAAGGAAAAACTAACTGGACTTTAGGAGTCGCCAGAGAGTCCGTCACCAGGAAGGGGAAGCTCTCACTGAGACCTCAGGATGGTTTCTGGACTGTGCGGCTGACAAATGGATATGAGTACAAAGCTAATGGTGACCCTCCAGTCCGTCTCCATGTCCAGTCTGCTCCTGAGAAGGTGGGGGTGTTTGTGGACTATGAGGAGGGTCTGGTCTCCTTCTATGATGTAGATGCTGCAGCTCTGATCTTCTGCTTTACCGACTGCCGCTTCACTGACAAACTCTTCCCGATCTTCAATCCTTGTCATAATAATGATGGTGAAAACTCGTCTCCTCTGATCATCTGTGGTGATGATGATGATGATGATGATGATGATGATAGTGATGATGATGATGACAAGGAGGAGGATTAGGATTATTATGAAAATTGGTGTTCATGATGATGATGGTGATGAAGATGGTGGTAAAACTCATCTCCTCTGATCATCTGTGATGATGATGATGATGATGATGATGATGATGATGATGATGGTGATGGTGATGATGATGATAATGATGATGATGATGATGATGATGACAAGGAGGAGGAGGATTAGGATTATTATGAAAATTGGTGTTCATGATGATGGTGATGAAGATGGTGGTAAAAACTGGTCTCCTCTGATCATCTGTGATGATGATGAGTATGATTATGATGATGATTATGATGATTATTATGATGAAGATTGGTGTTCATGATGATGATGATGATTATGATGATTATTATGATGAAGATTGGTGTTCATGATGATGATGATGAGTATGATTATGATGATGATTATGATGATGATTATGATGATTATTATGATGATGATGATGGAGATGATGATGATGATGGCGATGATGATGATGATGATGGAGATGATGATGGCGATGATGATGATTATGATGATGATTATGATGATTATTATGATGAAGATTGGTGTTCATGATGATGATGGTGATGAAGATGGTGGTTTAAGGGTGCATTCAGAAAGCATAGTCCGCGTTCATGTTGCACTATTGCCAAACGGGCCAAGAATGAGAATCTCAGGTGGCGCTTTCGGATTCACCGTAGGTGAGGACAAGACGCACGAACAAGAAGGTTCTCACACCTTCTGTTTCCTCCACTAAGCAATATTATTTTGTACGAGGAGCTGATATGATGTCATCAGATCAAATATTGATTAAAGCTTTTACTTCCTCGTAACTCCACGTCTGACCACGAGCCATCTTTATCAGTACCGCAGTCCCACACGTGTTTGTTGTCATTGCGTTTACCCACGTTGTCCAACGTTTGACCCACAATGCCAATGCAGTTTGTAGTCCACTTCCTGTCTTTGGTTCACTTAAATTGGAACGAGACCTGCGTTTGCAGGCGAACCGAGTCCAGTGGTTTGTTCCGGATCAGTCTTTTTGCGCATTCACACCTCCCGTAAACGAAGCGGACTTTCCGAGCAACGGCCTCTGATTCCAATCAAAAATGCTTTGTGAATGCACCCTAAAAGCGTCTCCTCTGATCATCTGTCCCGTCCATCCATCAGTCTGATGGTTTTTCTAAAGAAGCTTCATGAACAGAGAATCTCTCCTCCTGAGTCTCTGTAAGTGAAGTTCTACTGGTGGAGTGATGAGGTTGGAAACGTCACCAGTTCACTTCACATCCGTACCATTTAATTTGAACCTTTAATCACCATCTTCTTCTCTAAAGTGACCCTTTGTTGACGGACTCTACTATTGGGACTCAGTGATGGATCCATCAGAACCGCCATGTCATGTCAATCCTTTTTGTCAAAGATAATCATTTGATCTTATTTCCATTTCATGTTATTATTTTCTTGTTATTGAATATCCTTCTGTAACCACCTCATGTTGTTTCTTTCTTTCCATCAGTTATGCAACAATTGTGACGATTTTAGTGTTTGATGCTAAAGAATTTATACATTATAGATGTTTGTGTGATGAACTTCACCCTCACTGACAAACCGCAGATGACATCGAGGGGCTCGGAAGGTGTTTCAGACGTGATAGTCTGGAGGATCAAAGACCGAACATCTCTGCAGCGTCCGTGACTTCTGCCCCACCTCACATGTCTGGAACGCCAGCATCTGATCAGGAGGATCTGCAGACGGGAAGTCCTCACAGAGGTTTTTAGACCAACTGCAAGCAGAGAAGAAGTCAGCCTCAGAGACTGAAGCCTCGTTCCTCTTTCCCCCTAAAATGGGCGTCTGGGGACAGAGACTGGCAAGAGGGGGGACTGGAATGAGTCGGTGAGGGTGCGAAAAAGGCAACTTCAACATGTACTTGGGTGTTTTTTACTTGACTCTTCTCCTTGAGAGTCTTCTTTGTTTGTGTGAACTTCACTTGTACCAAAAAAAATGAATAAAACCATAGACCCTGAAATACGGGTCTAGAAAAGAATCTCTTGTCATGAGTTAGTGGGGTAACCCATCTAACGGACCAAACTGGGTGTCACAGAGAGACGAGGCACCAGAGGCGGACCACATCAAGGTCAAGGTCTAAACTCAGGATGACCCTCCCCGTCTTCACAGACCTACAAACCAGTAGTCACTGCAGAGTCGGTATACAGAGGTGGAGAAGGTCAGACGTGAGTGGAAGGCCTGTTGAGGTCAGAGCCAGTTTGCATTTACGAAGCCCTTTGAGAATCATGGTAATGTGGCAGTGGGAGATGAGTGGACATAGTATATGATACACGGCAGGAGCTTGTAGAAGAAATTAATGCTTTAAATGTAAGACTGGATAGAGGAACAGCAGATTCTTTGGAAAGATTAAGCATAGGTTATAAAATTACAAAGGTAGTGATTTTGAATTGTGGAAAAAAGAGTTTATAGGCGGAGTGGTAAGTCTTGAAACTGTTCCAGCCGGTTAGGTAAGCCGAGTGTGCTCAGGGAAGACTTTTGATAATGGCTGTCCTTGAGGTGATGGACAATGCAGCGAGTTGTAGTCCTAACAGAAAATGGTAGCTGAAAACAGAGGAGCTGGTGTTGGGTATCTGTCTGATACGGCAGACAATTGCCTGAATTCCTGAAATGAGAAGCGAGAATGAGTCAGTGATGTAGTTACGATGCCCTGGCATGTAGGCGGCTCTGAGGAGGAACTGATGTTGGGCTGACATCAGGGTGAGTCTGCAGATGAACTGCATGATCGTAAAGGAGGGAGCTGCTTTTATTGATGATATTGTTGGGATGAATTATGATTGACCTACTGGACCATTTGTGCCCCCAAAGGATGGCAGCTAAGATTGACAGGATACAGCTTAAGAAGAGGTGAAGAAGGTGAGACGGAAGCGGAGTCAAGTAGGTCAAAATCAGGGGGCCTCTCAGATTCAAACCATTTTATTGTTGTTTATCCAAAGTCAGGTTGCGGGGGCAGCTGCCTAAGCAGGGAACCCCCAACTTCCTACTCCCCGGCAACATCCACAAGCTCATCCAGGGGGATCCCAAGGTTGGTCCGGGCCAGCCAAAAGACGTAGTCCCTCTAGCATGTCCTTGGTTTTCCCCAGGGTCCCGTCCTGGTGGGACGTGCCCTGAACACCTCACCAGGGAGCTGTTAGATTTGTTAGTTAGATTTGTCAATCTAACAACTAAAAAAAAAGCAATACTTTTCAAGTACAATCTGGAGGAAAGTGGGGAAGATTTGGACAGCCTGTCAGATTACATTGATCTGTGCTACGACCAGACCAGTCACAGGAAATTTAAATACAAAAAACAAGCAAGCATTGACCCCTGATACTACTAAGTGACTGCGGGTGGAAGACTCCTCCAGTACAATCTCTTTACCAGAGATAAACTTAACGGACGTCCTTATTGCTATAAATAAGAAATTAGACAGCTTTGAGCCCGGTGGAAGTTTCCACAGGGAATTCCAGGCGCTCTGGGAATCATTGGAGTTTAGCCAGAAGCAGTGTGAGACATTGTGGGGGAGTATGCATGCCTCAGAGAGATGGCACAAATATGTCACCGAAGGAATGACCCTGCTCTCTGAATAAAATAGAAGGATTAAAGAGTCAGTGATTGATTGACAGGCCCAGAGGATGAGGGATGACCTCGTATTTGCAGGTATCCCGGAGTGAGCAGATGAAGACCTGGAGGAAACTATAAAAGCCTTTGTGGCAAGTTATGCAACGAGGGTCCGGGTGGGATTCGATCCCACAGACTCCCAGGTGACAGTCAAGCGTGCCGTCACACCTTCATCCAGAGAAAGCTAAGTCTCCCCTTAGTTACCGTCAATGATCGGCTTTCACCGTGTCCATTGTTTGTGGGTTTTATTGATTAATTTAGTGATGCAAAGTCTTTCAGCCAGGCAGTTGCCTCCTGGTCTGCTGTGCTGAGGATGATTACTCCTCCTCTCAGTCTGAGAGGACCCGCTTCAATGATGTGCTCATTGTCTGCTCCTCCTCACTGCTGCCCCATCTGTGAAGGCTGGACAAGCACAGGCCATGTCCAGTCCTGAATCTATTCATGGTATCCACTTTCTCCTTCTTAGGTCAGTGCCAGGGACCTGTTGGGTGGGGTCTGGCACCAGGTGTTTGTTGAGGACCTCCTTAGGACCACTCCTTTTTCAAGGCTGATTGGATGGTGAGGTCAGCTGGTGGGGTGTTCTTCCGGATGGGGCTTCTGGATGGAAGTCAAGCAGTGGGAGGGTGTTGAAAATATCTTTGTGTAATGGTAGGTGTGGGTGAGTCTTTGAACATTTGAAGCACTCTTTGGTGTGTGGGAAGACCTGGGCCAGACAGGAGCACAATATTCTGCTGCAGAGGGCCAATGCTGAGGTGTGTAGACTGGAGGTTGATGCCCCCCATTTTGCACCAGCAATCAGTCTTGCTGAGCAGGTTGTTCCTGGACTTCAACTTAGCTGTCGTCCCTTTTGTATGTTCCTTGATTGATGGGATCCTGTCAAGGGTCCCTCCAAAGTAAGTTGGATTAGGGGCATGCTTAAAGTGCTGATGACACGTTTTTGACATTTTTTGCCACGTTTCATCGACCAAAATGTTCTTCATGATGATCTTTGTAACAGAAACAAGCGAGCTGCATAGATGAGTTATTAGGAAACATCATTGCATTTCAGCACATCTGACCAGACTGTGGCGTGATACAGAAATGTTACCGTTGAATAAATGCACATTTAAACTCCTAGAAATAAAGTCTTGGTTGAAAAAAAAAAAGAAAATGATCATTTAAAGGAGAATCGTTGTCTATTACTGTACTGAAACTGCTGTTTTATCGACAGACTGATCAACCTGTGTTGCAGTGAAGCTCAGACAGATGCTCTGTCATATTGACACTTGGCATTGTAGAAAATAGATTCCTTAAACTTGGTAACAGCACTATCAGATAAACATACTGTAGTAAAAGTTAGTCTCAGCCATTGTGGAGTCAAGTAAAGTAAACTCATATGTATTTAGGAAATGGTCAAACAGAACAGTCGTATGAGGAAAAACTATCAGTTCCTCACTATCAATGTCATATTTCAGAACAAGATAGTATGATTATGGGAATGAGAGGGTCTGTGGACATTTTGTGAAAAGCCATTTGAGTCTAACATAGTATCAAAGGCAATATTCAAGATGTCATAGTCTTCATTAACATGAATGTTAAAATCACCCACTACAATGACTTTATCAGTATTCAGCACTAAGTCTACACTGCAGCTCTGATTCCAGTTATATGACATGTTCCTCAACCCCGATGAGTAAAACAGTAAAGTAATTAAGTTTTCTATCACCTGTGAACTTCGGTTTAGCTAAATCAGCAGAAGCAGAAGGACACTGAAGCTACTGCAGTTAAGTGATGTTTATACTTCAGGAAGACGTTCACCACATACTCTGATCTCAGGAGCTCAGGTGACCACTTCATGTTACACTCAGCTGGTGGTTGGATGTGATATCACAGGCGTACAACCAATAAATCATGAGGAAATCTCTGTTTTCAGTTGACAGATGTGCTGGAAACAGGTGCAGTTCCTCTCTGAGTCCAGCAGAGGGCAGCAGAACACCAGAAACTTCAACTTCCTGCCATCCAGTCTAGAAAATGTGTTTTCATTCACTGAGCTGCAGTCAAGAAAAATACAGTGGAAACAAAGTCAGAATCAGGAAAAGATCTCACATGTTTGAGTTTATCATGTTTATTTAGACGAAAATATTCATGTTTGAACAGGAGGAAAGAAAACAGAATCAGGAGGAGGAGGAGGAGGAGGTGGAGCAACATGAGACCAGTTTCATAATCATTTCCCTGAAATGAAAGTGAAAGTTTATCAGATCAGAGCTGCAGCTCAAGCAAATCTCTGTGTTTCTGTTTGAAGGAAAATAATCTGAGTTCATCTGTTCTTCAGCAGCTGACTGAGGTTCTGGTGAGTCCAGATGATCATATTTACTGTGTTTGAGCAGCAGCTTTAAGTCCAGACTGAGGTCCAGGTGTTTTTCTGTCTTCCTCTTGTCCTCAGAGCTCCAACATGTCTGCTGGCAGCAACCAGAGATCCGAGGATCGGTTTCTGTGCTCCATCTGTCTGGATGTGTTCACTGATCCAGTCTCTACACCATGTGGACACAACTTCTGTAAAAGCTGCATCACTCAGCACTGGGACGATCAGCTTCTCTACAAGTGTCCCTTGTGTAAAGAGAGTTTTCCTGCTCGACCTCAGCTGAAGGTGAACACCTTCATCAGAGAGATGGCTGATGAGTTCAGACGTGGAGCTCAGCAGGAATCCAGCAGCAGCAGCTCAGAGCAACAAGCTGCAGAACCAGGAGAAGTTCTGTGTGACGTCTGCACTGGAACCAGACTGAAGGCCCTGAAGTCCTGCCTGGTGTGTCTGACCTCCTACTGTCAGAGACACCTGGAGCCTCATCGCACACGTCCAGCTCTGAGAGGACATCAGCTGATGGAGCCTGTGGAGAAGCTGGAGGACAGGATGTGCAGGAAGCACGATAAACCTCTGGAGCTGTTCTGTCAGACCGACCAGACATGTGTCTGCTCGCTCTGCCCTGTTTTAGACCACAAGACTCATGAGTTTGTTCCTCTGAGAGAAGAATATGAAGGAAAGAAGGCAGAGCTGGAGAAGATGGAGGCTGAAACCCAGCAGATGATCCAGAAGAGACGACGGAAGATTGAGGAGCTGAAAGAGTCGGTGAAGATCAGCAAAGATGCTGCAGACAGAGAGACAGCAGAAGCTGTTCAGGTCTTCACTGCTCTGATGGAGGCTGTTCAGAGACGCCTGGAGGAGCTCATGGAGGACATCCAGGACAAGCAGAGAACTGCAGAGAGACAGGCTGAAGACTTCATCAAAGATCTGGAACAGGAAATCTCTGAGCTGAGGAAGAGGAGCTCTGAGCTGGAGCAGCCTCACGCTCTGAAGACCACCTCCACCTCCTCCAGAGCTTCTGCTCCCTGAAAGATGCTCCACCCACCAAGGACTGGACGGAGGTCAGAGTCCGTCCTCCATCATATGAGGGGACTGTGGTGAGAGCTGTGTCTCAGATGGAGAAGACACTCAGGAAACAGAGGAAGATGATGATGGAAGCTGTAATGAAGAAGGTCCAGCAGGATGCAGTGGATGTTACTCTGGATCCTGATACAGCGAATCCATTCCTGGTCCTGTCTGATGATCGAAAACAAGTTTACCATGGTGACGTGAGGAAGAAACGTCCAGATAATCCAGAGAGATTTTCTCAGTATGCATGTGCTTTAGGAAGTCAGAGTTTCTCTTCAGGCAGATTTTACTTTGAGGTTCAGGTTAAAGGAAAAACACTCTGGACTTTAGGAGTCGCCAGAGAGTCCATCACCAGGAAGGGGAAGCTCTCACTGAGACCTCAGGATGGTTTCTGGACTGTGGCGTTGAGAAATGGAAATGAGTATGTAGCTAAAGATTATCGTCTCGTCTGTCTCCATGTCCAGTCTGTTCCTGAGAAGGTGGGGGTGTTTGTGGACTATGAGGAGGGTCTGGTCTCCTTCTATGATGTAGATGCTGCAGCTCTGATCTTCTGCTTTACCGGCTGCTGCTTCACTGACAAACTCTTCCCGTTCTTCCATACTGGTTATCATCACGGTGGTGAAAACTCGTCTCCTCTGATCATCTGTCCTGTCCGTCCATCCGTCTGATGGTTTCTCTAAAGTGAAGTTCTACTGGTGGAGTGATGAGCTTGGAAACGTCACCAGTTCACTTCACATCTGCAACATTTCATTTTAACCTTTAATCATCATTTTCTTCTTTAACCTGACCTGTTTTTAAAGTTCAGACATTAATAAAACACCGCTGGATTAATAATCTCAGTGGGTGTAGTTCCATCTTTAAGTCTGGATGTAGAATATTTAACCTGATACAGTCGTGTTAAATCTGGTGCACCAGCTGCTTTTATTTAGTTTTTTGTGTAATTGTGTGTGTGAGTGTGGTTTTCATGCTTTGGTTGCTGTTGTGATTCAGGTTTTTTCTCAGCTTGTTTGTTTCCTATCGATGTTCCCGATGATTATCGGCTTTGTTTCCCATCTAAAGGCCCATTTATGCTCCCTTATGTAGGTAAATGGCGATGTCTGTTTCATGCATTGCCCTGCATTAGGGCTGAACGATATGGACAAAATTTAATATCTCGATATTCATGCCAGACATCTCAATATCGATACGATACGATACGACTACGGGTTTGTTGAAAACCGAGCACTTTGGTGGAAAGTGCAGTTTTGTTTGTGACTTCCAGAGCTTTACATGCAGGACAAGCGCAGGGAAATCTATATCTTTTATATAGTTGCTTTAGCGATATTAATATCTTGAATGTCCATATCTCGATATAGATACGATAACGATATATCTTTCAGCTAGGGATGCACCGATGCATCGGCTGGACATCGGTATCGGCCGATCTTTCAGCCCTACCCTGCATCGCCGTTTTCATACTTCCACGCGTCCTCTGCGTTTCTATCATAAATCAGTTTGTCCACGAGGCTGCAGTGCCGAGTTCATCGTTAATTTCCCTGTTTTGCACTTCACCACTTGGTGTCAGTAACGTAGATGAGTGTATTTTCGGGATACACTCGCACAGTCCCTCAAAAGCTCCGTCCATGCCTACAGATGCTCTTCTCTGTTTTTCAGCGGCTTTTATTGGGCTATTTAGCATCGGCGGTTTTGTGTTGTTCTCTCCCGGTTCTTGTTCTTCTTCTCTGGTTTGTTCCTGCATATCAGCTCCACAGCTCAACACTGACCCCACGGTTTCTGGTGGTGTTGCTCCATCTTCTGCGTTGAGTGATGGACCAACAAGCCCCTCGAAAACGCACTAAATTACATACGTAACTGACGCAGATGACGGACGAAACTGTCCGTCTGCGTCGAGCATAAATGGGCCTTAAGACTGCATGAATATTCTCTGCTGGGTTTCTGTGCAGGTGCAGCAGTCTTTTTTTCAATCTCTTTCATCTTTCTTCACTTGTTATCCTTTCTTTTCCTGATTTTCTCTTTCCTCTTGTCAGGGTCAGCAATATTATGTAAAATTCATTCATTAGCAAGCATTAGAAAGTGATAAGCTCTTCTTGGCAAATTTGTTCAACATAACAAAACAACAATTATCATTCTGATACTAGCATGCTGGACAGGACAATACATACATAAATATATACTGTATACATATATACACACATGTATGTTAAAGTCTTTATTATTTAATCATGTTTGAAACCAAACGGTTTAAATGAATCATTATGCTATCCTGATACTGATGTGTATGATGAGTGTTCATGAACTTTTGAACGGAAGTACGATTGTGATATGATGCCGATGAAATAAAAAGCTATAGGCTGAACTGTATATACATGACTCGCCTGTTATCATTTAAATAATTCTATCTATCTATCTATCTATCTATCTATCTATCTATCTATCTATCTATCTATCTATCTATCTATCTATCCATCCATCCATCCATCCATCCATCCATCCATCCATCCATCCATCCATCCATCCATCCATCCATCCATCCATCCATCCATCCATCCATCCATCCATCCATCCATCCATCCATCTATCTATCCATCTATCTATCCATCCATCTATCTATCTATCTATCTATCTATCTATCTATCTATCTATCTATCTATCTATCTATCTATCTATCTATCTATCTATCTATCTATCTATCTATCTATCTATCTATCTATCTATCTATCTATCTATCTATCTATCGTCACCGGAAGTGCCATCACCAGTTTGTTCATCCTCCGGAAGTGAAGGTGGCGCTCGCGAGCCCTCTGCAGGCGCCCAACAGCGAGCAACGAGGAGACCGGAGGCGCTGCTGGTTTATGTCGCTAAGCAACGTTTGTTTCTGTCTGATTTAAAGTGAGTTTTGAACGTGGAAATATTTTGGTGTATTTTTCATCTACAGCTTGATTCGCTGACGTCACTGCTGCGTCTTCGGCGGAAGATGAAATTAGAAAGACGCTAGCGTTAGCTTAGCTTCTGCTAGCTTAAGCTGCCTGATTCTTCCTTCGCTTTAAATTAATTTCGTTATCAGTCCGCGTATTATTCATTCATTAGTTCGCTAAATTTAACCTAAAAGAAAACGCTCTTTTTCTATTTATTTGCTCTGTAAACGAAAATGCATGCACCGGAACACGATTGTTTTCTATTCCGGTTTTGTGCTTTAGGAATGAGCAATACCAACATATTCTGGTAGTATTTTTCTGGTAGTACTGGCAGTTTTTTCCTCGATACCGATGCTTTTTGTCCCTAAAAAGAAAATCCAATGATTTTACAGTTTGCATTTATATCTTGAATACAAGAGCGATGTTAAGTATAAGTAAATCTTGAGAACAGAAGTACTGTAAATAAATACTTTTAAAACAGTAATAAATTATACTGAAAAATAAATGATACAAAAATAAAATAGAAACTCCTTGAAATTATCAAATAATTTAACTACACATTAAATTTCTCAATTTATTCAGTGGAAATTGTTCAAATATAAAATGTAATAGTGATATTATAAATTTACCAAAATATAATGTGCAATAAAGTACTGAAAAATACCAAAACAACATCATCATCACATCATGACAGAAGCTGGAGTCTGGCTGCTTTCTCACATCATTACGTCGCCTAAAACTCTCAGGGTTAGGATGAGGGAAACCAAAATGCATATTTCGCATCTGTGCATTGGTATCTCCATATTTTGTCTGGCTGGTATCGAAGTTTTGACTCCAGGGTATTTATATGCCCATCCCCTGCTTAAATGGCTTTTTTTCTTTTTCTTGTGCCTTGAGAACAAGAACAAACTTATTGTGGAGTAAGTAACAGGCTTTAGTCGCTTCGCTTTTAAAGACTAATTCCAGTCTGAGCGTCCATAATGTAAAATCTGCAGTGTGACAAAAAAACAAACAAACAAAAACCTCTGAATGAAAGTGGTGTGATTTCTCAGATTAAAGCGTCCTCAGCGGGGCCAGCTGGTCTTCCCGTCTGTCCGTCATGGCGGACATCAAGAACTTTCTGTACGCCTGGTGCGGGAAGAAGAAGCTGACTCCCAGCTACGACATCCGAGCTGCCGGCAACAAGATGCGGCAGAAGTTCATGTGTGAGGTGAGTCCGTCACGTTCAGGCGCTTCGGCGTGGGCTCGTTTTTCTCATTGCTCTGCCTCCGCAGGTCCGAGTGGACGGCTACAACTACACCGGGATGGGGAACTCCACCAACAAGAAGGACGCTCAGACCAACGCCGCCAGGGATTTTGTCAACTACCTGGTCCGAGTCGGGGAGATGAGTGCTGCAGAGGTCCCGGCTCTGGGGGTCAGTGCTTCTGCTTTCATGGTCATGGGTCCAGAGGTTTGCTCTCTCCTGGTTGGTGTTATAAAAGCTGTAAAAGTGTAGCTCCACCCTTGGTCTTCCTCCACCTGCGAGCGCTGACCTTCCCTCAGCTGTGTGGGAAATGGATCTTTGAGGAAACATCTGAATGCGGATCTCGTCAGCAGGTCAGCGTTCCGGGCGATGACCAGCCCGACGGAGGAGGAGGAGGAGGAGGAGGAGGAGAAGGCGGTGGCTTTGGAAACCTTCCTTCCAGCGGTCCTCTGCCGCCTCACCTTGCTGTGAAGATGGAGGCGGGTGCAGGTGGAGTCTCCGCAGAACAAACGTCTCTGGTTCTCCGTGACGGCGGTTTCTGCGGTTCTTCGTTCTGACCGGGTTTCTTTGTTGGTTTCAGAGGATGGGGAGGCCAGCAGGCCGGTTCCCGGAGTGACAGGACTGGGTTACTCCGGAGGAGGAGGAGGAGGAGCAGCAGGAGGAGCTCAGTGGGATCGAGGAGCCAACCTGAAGGAGTACTACGCCAGGAGGGACGAGCAGGAGGCCCAGGCGGTACCGGACCCAGATCGCTCTGTGAACACGAGCCGGTCCTGGGGGGTTTGTCGCGGACTCACCGTCCGTCTGCTTTATGCTTTCAGACCCTGGAGTCCGAGGAGGTGGATCTGAACGCTAATCTCCATGGCAACTGGACCCTGGAGAACGCCAAGGCCCGTCTCAACCAGTTCTTCCAGAAGGAGAAGACCAGCGCCGAGTATAAATACAGCCAAGTCGGGCCGGACCACAACAGGTCTGCATCAGAACTCCCCCGCAGGTTTCATAAGCCGAGCGGTTTTTATTCCGTCTCTCCTTTTTAGAGGAAGCATTTCCCGTTACCATGGCGACCGCAGAGACCCTTCAGATCAGCGGGTTGTGGAAGTGAAGATGAGAGGATGAAGGAAATGTTCCGTTTCCGGTCGTCTCCTGGGTTTAGAGGATCTTTTTAGTTTCTAGAGTCTGATCCTGATCCAGGTTTTCTCGGCGGTTCCAGGAAACCCGGTTTTTTAAAACCTGTTTAAGACATGAATATAAATCCAGACCATCCGGATTTAAACCCGCTCTGTTTGGACTCGTGTCCTTCACGGTCTCTGTCCCAGGAGACATGGACCCCAAGAAGACCTCGAGATGGACCCAAGTTCAGGAACTGGTCTCCAGATTTCCTCCAGTGGAGCCACATGATTAATGTCAGACATTATTAGTTTTGTTGAATGTCAAAAACTGTCCGTGAACAGTTTAAATAAGGAACGAGGACTAAACTAGTCCCCACCAGACCTCAACATAGTCTAAGACCAGGTTTCCTGGACCAGTTCTTCAGGATACTTGAAAGACTTTCCAAAGTTTTTCTTTGGGTGTTTCTGTCTTTTGTTCTGTTCTCGGTCCAGATGATCCCACACTGAGGTCCAGGTTCTGGGGAGGATCCGTCCCTCCATCAGACCTGTTTAGGTCCACGTTATGGGGAGGATCCGTCCCTCCATCAGACCTGTAGAGGTCCAGGTTCTGGGGAGGATCCAATCCTCCATCAGACCTGTTTAGGTCCAGGTTCTGGGGAGGATCCGTCCCTCCATCAGACCTGTTGAGGTCCAGGTTCTGGGGAGGATCCGTCCCTCCATCAGACCTGTAGAGGTCCAGGTTCTGGGGAGGATCCGTCCCTCCATCAGACCTGTAGAGGTCCAGGTTCTGGGGAGGATCCGTCCCTCCATCAGACCTGTTCAGGTCCAGGTTCTGGGGAGGATTCGTCCCTCCATCAGACCTGTAGAGGTCCAGGTTCTGGGAGGATCCGTCCCTCCATCAGACCTGTAAGAGGTCCAGGTTCTGGGGAGGATCCGTCCCTCCATCAGACCTGTTCAGGTCCAGGTTCTGGGGAGGATCCGTCCCTCCATCAGACCTGTAGAGGTCCAGGTTCTGGGGAGGATCTGTCCCTCCATCAGCCCTGTTTAGGTCCACGTTATGGGGAGGATCCGTCCCTCCATCAGACCTATAGAGGTCCAGGTTCTGGGGAGGATCCGTCCCTCCATCAGAACTGTTTAGGCCCACGTTATGGGGAGGATCCGTCCCTCCATCAGACCTGTTTAGGTCCAGGTTCTGGGGAGGATCTGTCCCTCCATCAGCCCTGTTTAGGTCCAGGTTCTGGGGAGGATCTGTCCCTCCATCAGCCCTGTTTAGGTCCAGGTTCTGGGGAGGATCTGTCCTTCCATCAGACCTGTTTAGGTCCAGGTTCTGGAGAGGATCTGTCCTTCCATCAGACCTGTTTAGGTCCAGGTTCTGGGGAGGATCCGTCCCTCCATCAGACCTGTTTAGGTCCAGGTTCTGGGGAGGATCTGTCCCTCCATCAGACCTGTTTAGGTCCAGGTTCTGGAGAGGATCCGTCCCTCCATCAGACCTGTACAGGTCCAGGTTCTGGAGAGGATCCGTCCCTCCATCAGACCTGTAGAGGTCCAGGTTCTGGAGAGGATCTGTCCTTCCATCAGACCTGTAGAGGTCCAGGTTCTGGGGAGGATCCAGACCTATTTCCACTTGTCTCCAGTCCAGTTCTGGGATCATGTGCCATACCTCAGCCTTTTCTTGCTTCTTGACATCCTCGTTGCCATGGAGACAGTTTCTGATGAGGCTTCAGATCAGCTGAAGGTCCAGATGCAGGTCTCAGGTCCTGGTTCAGGTCTTTGCTGGATTTCAGATCCTGCTTCCAGTGTCAGACTGTCTGATCTTTGGATTATTTTTATTTTTAAAAATTTTATTCCGAACATAATCATAAAATATAAAAGAAATTTGGATAAAAAGATAAAGTGAATAAAAAAGATCAACAAAGTAAACGGACAAAAGACTGGAAAAAAAACAGGAACGGCTTAAAAGCATCAACAAAATAATGACAGGAAGGTTCGTCTACGATCTTTTCATCCAGTATTAAGGTTCTCTGAGTCTGACTAAAAAGGGACCAAATGCCGCCTGGAATTTCGTGCCACTGGCACTTTAAGCGAAGATAAACCGGGTTCGTTCTCTGTGGAGGTGAAACCCGGGTTCTGTTCGTCAGAAGTAGCCGCGACAGACACCCCAGCTGGTCCAGGATGGTCCAGCTGGTGCAGCTGGTGTGTGTGTCGCAGGCAGACCAGCTGGTTCAGGATGGTCCAGCTGGTGCAGCTGGTGTGTGTGTCGCAGGCAGACCAGCTGGTTTCAGGATGCTCCCGTATGTTTTTCTGCTGGACTGCTGCAAACCCAGAGACCTGCGGGGTGTGTTGGCTACACCAGCGAGCTCTCACTGCTTGTTGTTCCTGCGAGGACCCGGAGTCCAGTTTTCCGTGATCAGTCAGTGGGGCGTCCGACTGCGGGGGGGGCGACACCAGAACTCACGGCCACACTGAAGGAAGACATGGGACAGCGTTTAGACGCCCTAAAGCCGTCCCATGGGTGCAGCTCGGGACTCGCTGGAGTCTGGTTGTGATTTCTGGTGTCGCTGTTCACCGCAGGGCCGAGAGCAGCCGGGAGGCGACCGCCGCTTAATAACCCAAAAAGTCTGGCAGAAAAACATACAGGCTTCCTCCTGAGAGCGCCACAGGTGAGTCCAGCTCCTCACGCCGGCTTCGTCGCTGGGTTTCTGTCCCGCAAGATCGGGAAGTGAAGCTGTGATGTTTATTTTGCAGGAGCTTCATCGCGGAGATGCAGCTGTTTGTGAGGCAGCTCGGCAGAAGTAAGACTTCCAACTTTCTCTCAATGCACCAACACCGAGCTCTGAACTAAACATGTTGTACGTGAACATCAGTGATGTAAACATAAACGTAGTCAGCGAGAGTCGCAGAGCTGACTGACCAATCACAGCAGAGCTTTAGTTTCCACGTGTCCTCCCTCAGAAACAGGATGATGGAACGTTCTGGTGGTTTTGCAGCTGAGATTTCTAAAAGCTGCAGGTTATGTGCAGGCGCGTTCACACTGTGGCGGTTTGGTCCGATAGTCGGACCGTGGCCCGACTATCGGGACTATCCTGCAGACCAAAAAGGAAGCAACGTTTGCCAACGGCCAAGAAGCATCAAGAAGAAGAAGTAGAAAGAAGTGACAGAGTATCGCTGAATACAGACCTTCAGTAGTAGAAATATTTCCATAACATTGGGAACCAGTTTAAAGCGGTTATAGGTTAAAGAGGGAACCAGTTTAAAACGGACACAGTTTGAAGCTGGAACCAGTTTAAAGCAGACACAGTCTGAAGCTAGAACCAGTTTAAAGCGGACACAGTTTGAAGCTGGAACCAGTTTAAAGCGGACACAGTTTGAAGCTAGAACCAGTTTAAAGCGGACACAGTTTGCAGCTGGAACCAGTTTAAAGCAGACACAGTTTGAAGCTGGAACCAGTTTAAAGCAGACACAGTTTGCAGCTGGAACCAGTTTAAAGCAGACACAGTTTGAAGTAGGAACCAGTTTAAAGCAGACACAGTTTGAAGTAGGAACCAGTTTAAAGCAGACACAGTTTGCAGCTGGAACCAGTTTAAAGCAGACACAGTTTGCAGCTGGAACCAGTTTAAAGCGGACACAGTTTGAAGCTAGAACCAGTTTAAAGCAGACACAGTTTGAAGCTGGAACCAGTTTAAAGCAGAC
>JALJCO010011566.1:0-21533 GCA_023101725.1 Atherinomorus stipes
GATGCTGACTGGGATTAAAGGTTCTGATGCTGACTGGGATTAAAGGTTCTGATGCTGACTGGGATTGCAGGTTCTGCTGCTGACTGGGATTAAAGGTTCTAGATTCTGACTGGGATTTAAGGTTCTAGATGCTGACTGGGATTAAAGGTTCTGATGCTGACTGGGATTAAAGGTTCTATATTCTGACTGGGATTAAAGGTTCTAGATGCTGACTGGGATTAAAGGTTTTGATGCTGACTGGGATTAAAGGTTCTAGATGCTGACTGGGATTAAAGGTTCTGATGCTGACTGGGATTAAAGGTTCCGATGCTGACTGGGATTAAAGGTTCTGATGCTGACTGGGATTAAAGGTTCTGATGCTGACTGGGATTAAAGGCCCTGGTGCTGACTGGCTCCGACATGAACAGGTGGACCATAAGTGGAGTTTTCAGGGTGAATTAACATCTACGCAGAACGTTCCTGGCATTTCCCGTCACATTGATGTTCCGTCCTCTCTTGGACCTGCTGTTCTGTTTCGGTTCCATGAATTGAATAAAATCTCTTAGAACCATCTGCTGTGGGATTTCTAACGACCTTCATTATCAGCTCATCTCGCCGTCCCCTCATCTTCCTCACCAACAAACCACATTTTTCTCGGTCTCCTCTTCTGGCTGCAGAGTCCGAACGCCTCCGTATGGTTCCCTCCTCTTCCTCTGTGGTGGTGAGACCCGCTTGCAGAACTACGACCCAGTCCGGGTTCTGGCCGGACCGCGGCTGCATGTGGAGTGATGATTGGAACAGGAGGATAAATATTCTGCTCGCTGCTTTCTCTGCTTTCCTGTTATCACGCCTGTGATGCTTTTGCTGCAACCAGTGACCTTCCTCCGGCCTGCCGCTAATGATCTCCTCCTCATCCTCCTCTGATCTGGTACCAGCTGACCCGTGACCCCGCTTGTCGGCGCCGTGGGGAGACGCTCCTGTGCTTACAGGTCGGGGATTTGTGAAAGTAATGCGAGTCATTAAATGTAGAGGCGGAGAGGCGTTACATGTCACAGGTTTCCTGATGTTGTTTCTCACTCTGAGATTAAAACCAGTCTCTGATTTAAACCATATTTTAATCCTCACAGTCACGGTGTAAAATAGTCCTGGGGGGACCAGTTCTGGGACAGACCCCCTTTCCCCTCCAGAACTGTCTTAATTCCTGGTGTGACAGATCCCAACACGATCAGAGATTTCTCTCCAGAACATCACAGCTCAACATATACATACAGCTACTACACAAATATTACAGTATCCTGAAAAAGTTCATGTATTTTTATGTAATTAAACTTAAAAAGTGCACTTCTACACTGTAATAAATCAATCAGAGCTTTATTTATAAAGCGCTTTTTAATACCAAAAGATAAAAAGTGCTGCACAGGTGAGTGAAAATAAAAAAGTAAAAATAATCACAATAATAAGAATAATAAAATCAGAGAAAAAAACAATCAAATCTACATACAGATTCTGGCTTAATGATGGAGCTCTCTGGAGTCAAAAGCCGAAGTAAAAAGATGAAGTTTTTAAGAAAGGATTTAAATTCATTAACGGTGCCAGCAGATCTCACAGAGGGAGGGGGACCATTCCAGAGCTACAACCACAGAGGCTCGGTCTCCCCGAGTAACAAGATCGAGGCCCGGGGGGAACAACCAGCAGCATCTGGTTCTCTGATCTTGTTTAGACTGTTAATATGCAACTGAATATATCAAGCTTTTATTTGTTTGGATGTTGCTGGTTAGAAGTTGCAGCTTAAGAAAACCTTAAATCTCTAAAACTCAGAAAATTAGAATATTGCATGAAATCAATTATAAAAGGATTTTTAAAATAAAAAAATATCAGGCCTCCTAAAATAAAATCTTGCATCTGTACTTCGTACTTGGTTTGGGCCCTTTTGCATGAATAACTGCCTTAAAGGAATATTCCACCCACAGAACGATTTAACTTTATCTTCCACTCCCCCTCATGGTGAGAAAGACTCTGCAGCACTTTTTTAATATCTCAAATGCAGCCGGCGATCAGGAAGGCTTCTCGTTTCCCCCCAACTTTCATATAATGGAGTTCACCGGGGTCCGAGCCAAAAAGGTCCATAAAAGTCCACAAAAACTTGTCAATATTCCTCCATACTGCTCGTCCAATGTAATCCAAGTGTCCTGAGTGGGTAGCGTCAGAATTTACTGGAATACGACGTCATTTACTATATTTTTAGAGCCTAAAAAGAAGAATATATTACTTCCACGGAGCGCGCACCTGCGATTCACGAAAACTACGGAAGCCTCGGCGTTCAGAGCCTACGCTGCCGATAATACAAGCGTAGAAGAAGAAATTCTCTGTTTTACATTGTGCTAAGAGCGACAGAACTGCAGATGAACCTGGACAAACACAGAGGAGGTGGATATTGATTTAAAACAAATAATGAAGAAAAAAAGAAACCGCGCGATCTGGTTTTCTGCGCCTACCGTGGTTTCATCGACGCGCACTGGCGTGCCTAGCAGGAGATGCGATGTAGTACTGATGTAGTACTATTTATGCTCTAAAAATATACTAAATGGCGTAGTTTTGAGTAAATTACTGGACTACCCACTCAGGTTGCTTGGATTACATTGGACAGAGCAGTATGGAGAGGGAATATTGACAAGTTTTTGTGGACTTCTAAGGACCTTGTTGGCTCGGGCTCTATCGAACTCCATTATATGAAAGTTGGGTGAAAACGAGAAGCCTTCCTGATCGCCGGCTGCATTTGAGATATTAAAAAGTGCTGCAGAGTCTTTCTCTCACCATGAGGGGAAGTGGAAAATAAAGTTAAATCGTTCTGTGGGTGAACTATTCCTTTAAACCTGCAGGACTGCGGTCCTCCAGGACGGACTCTGGACACCCCTGAGTTACTCTGGAACTGGAACAATGGAGGAAATCCTGCAGGTTGGACACGTAGAAGCAGAGTTCTTCCTACTCCTGCCCCTGCAGGTTTTATCTGTTTCCCGCTTCGACAAACCCGATTCAGATAAAAGCCTGAAAGGCCGGCCCGGAGGACGGCAGTTCAAACAGCTCCCAGCCGGTACGATTGCTCCCTGGGGGGTTCTAAGAAGCTGGCACAGATCCTTGGGGGCGATTGGCTTAAACAGCCACAGAACATCCTCAGGGAGGAGAAATAAAATAAGTGGTTTGGAGTTTTAACCTGAAGCTTCATCATGAATGAGGAAACACTGTTTAATATACCAGAAAAACTCCTGCAACAGTGGTAAAATCAGTCGGACCTGCTCTGGCTTTACTTATTGCTCCGGTTTTATTCACTCACACTTCTTTCTGACATCCTCCTGCCTTCCAGCTGCTGCCTCGTATAAATATTCATTCCTAATATTTGTTCAGGATTAGTTTGTGTTTCTGCTGCAGCTGCAGCTCTGTCTCCACCAGCAGCTCCTCATTTACATAAACACACATTCTCCAGGAAGAAAACATCAACTTTTATTCTTCATTAACTCTCTGATCTCCATAAATATGATAAATGATGAGTCCTGCTCGCTGATTCGCTGGAGGAACGTTACAAACTTCCTGTAAGCAGCGTTTGGCCTGTCGCAGCAGGATGGAGACATGAGGACAAGGTCGTATCTGAGAAAGCTCATCAGGATGAGAACAGCCAGATTCTCATCACGATGAGTGGTGGGCAACAGATTCTCATCACGATGAGGTGGAACGGCAGATTCTCATCACGATGAGGTGGAACGGCAGATTCTCATCACGATGAGGGTGGAACGCATTCTCATCACGATGAGGTGAAAGGAGATTCTGTCCGGCGATGAGGTGGGCAGGGAATTCATCACGATGAGGTGGACAGGTCTCATCTGCGATGTCTGGGTGAAGCAGCAGAATTCTCATCACGATGAGGTGGAACGACAGGTCTCATCCGATGAGGTGGGGCGGCAGATTCTCATAACGATATGGGTGGGCGGGGGGTCTCATCAGTGGGGTCAGGAGCCAGTTCTATGGTGGGGTGGGGCCGCCGAGATTCTCATCACGAGGTGGGTGGGGATTCTCATCGCGATAGGGTGGAGCAGCCGGAAGTTATCACTCACGATGAGGTGGAACGGCAGATTCTCACCATCACGGTGGGGTGGAACGGCCAGTTCTCATCACGATTAGGTGGAGCAGGGAGTTCTCATGGTGGGTGGAACAGCAGATTCTCATCATGATGAGGTGGGGGAGATTCTCATCATGATGAGGTGGAGGCAGGAGATTCTCATCATGATGAGGTGGAACGTGAGATTCTCATCACGATGTGGTGGAGCGGAGATTCTCATCCACAATGGGGTGGAACGGGAGAGATTCTCATCACAATGAGGTGGAGGGTATTCTATCACAATGAGGTGAGCGGGGGAACTCTCATCCTGATGAGGTGGGCAGGCAGATACTCATCATTCTTGATGAGGTGGAACGGGAGATTCTCATCCTGATGAGGTGGAGCAGCAGTCCTGTCACATAGCAAGGGTGGAGCAGCAGATTCTCATCAGATGGGGTGATGAGGAGAATTCTCATCACCATGAGGTGGACGGAGATTATAATGCAGTGAGGGGTGGAGCAGGAGATTCCTAAATACAGTCAGAGAGCCAGGCAGGAGATTCTCTCTGGTGGTACAGGAGAGTCTCATCATGGTGGGGTGGAACGGGAAGAGATTCTCATCATGATGAGGAATTAAACGGCAGATTCTCATCACAATGAGGCGGAACGGGAGATTCTCATCCTGATGAGGCGGGGCGGAGATTCTCATCACGATTAGGGTGAGCAGGGGAATTCTCATCTGATGAGGTCTCATCACGATGAGGTGGAACGGGAGATTCTCATCTTGGTGAGGTGGGGGCAGGAGATTCTCATGCGATGAGGTCTCATCACCATGAATGAACGGAGATTCTCATCTCGCGTGAGGGTCTCATCACGATGAGGTGGGTGGGAGATTCTCATCACGATGTAGGTGGAGCAGGAGGTCTCATCCTAGTGAGGTGGGAAGTGAGATTCTCATCCTGATGGTAGGAACGGGAGATTCTCATCACGATGAGGTGGAAGAGGAGATTCTCATCACGATGAGGTGGAACGGGAGATTCTCATACTATGAGGTGGAACTGGAGATTCTCATCCTGATGAGGTGAACGGGGAGATTCTCATCCTGATGTGTGGTGAATGAGATTCTCATTATGATGAGGTGAATGGAGATTCTCATCACGATGAGGTGGAATGGGAGGTCTCATCACTATGAGGTGGAACGGGGAGGGTCTCATCACGATGAGGAGGTGGAACGGGCAGATTCTCATCACGATGAGGGTGAACGGGAGATTCTCATCACGATGAGGGTGGAACGGGAGAGTCTCATCACGATGAGGTGGAGCCGGCGACAGATTCTCATCACCATGGTGGAACGGCAGATTCTCATCACGATGAGAGTGGAACAGGAGATTCTCATCACCATGAGGTGGAACGGGAGATTCTCATCGTGATGAGGTGGAACAGCAGATTCTCATCACTAACAGGGGTGGAACGGCAGATTCTCATCATGGATGTGTGATTCTATCATGTCAGCATGGAGCTAAATCTCACGGGAAAGTTTCAAATCAATGATGCATCTAAGTCACCAGCGACTGAGACGTGGGTCGACCGGTTCTAAATAAACCTGTTTTCTGGTAAAGCTGATGTTGGATGTATTTTGAAAGAACTTTGATATTTCCCCTCGTCGACACGTCGCAGCTTAAACCGATGATACAGCGTAAAGCCGACCAGGTTTCCGGGCTTAGCTGACCAGTGCTGGTCTGGTCTGAGTGAAATCTGGCCCTGCTGTAGGTTCTGATGATCAGGTTAGTTATTACCTCGCCTCCACCTCACCTTCTTCTCCTCTCATCTAATCACCCAGCAAGTCAAACATTTTCACTTCCTTAACTTTGAGTGTCTCCTCTCCACACCCTTTCCTTCCCTTTCATCGTCCCCTCTCCGTCCATCTGCTGTCCTTCCTGGTGGCTCGGACCGTGTCCCGGTCCTCGCTGGTGACCTGGTTTCTTATTTTGATGGAACATGAATGAAAACTGAGTGGTGGAGTCTTCTGAACATCTAGCTGCAGGGTGGAGCTCCTCCTGTGTGGATGTGCAGGGGAAGCTGGAGAAGAGACAGCACAACAAAGATTTATGGATTTGGTTGCCATGGTTTTCCCGAAGAGCTATCATGATAATGTGAGTCCATGCTGTTGGCAAGCGCTGTGGGATGTTGTGCAGAAGATGGTTCAGCCGAGGGATCTTCTGCTGTGTGGAAACACGCAGAACTCGCTAACAGCCTCCGACGTCTCTGATTAGATTCTCCCGTCCGGAGATTTGAGAGGAATAAGCGAAGCTTCCATGAATTAAATATCCCGGCCACTCTGGGCGCAGGGTAAAAGCCACGATCCAAATCAGACGGGTGTAACTGAGACGTTGCTCTGGAGACAGCTGCGTCTTTAGACCTCCTACACAAGCTGAGAGAGGACGTGATGACCAGGAGCATGTTGGTGAAAGTGAGGGAGTGAAATACGAGACCGGTTACAGGAGTTTAGACCAACGTTTCACAGGATGGTGTAATATGGATTTTATTGTCTTTTCTTTATTTCAGCCCCTAAAACTCGGGGAAAACAGAAGCTTCTGGCTTTTCTGGTTTAAACAAAAAGTCCAAATAAAAAAAAACGCTTTTAAACTGTATTTACAGAGAAGTTTTAAATGAGCGCCGACATCAATATATGAGGAAAAAAATAACATTTGTGGGTGATGAGTCCGTTCACAAAAGATTCTCAGTCAGTATAAAACAACCAGTCAGATCGTCTCACAGGGACGAGAGCAGAAAGCTCCTTTATGGAGGGAAGTCCTGCATCCTGGGGATCCAGGAGGGAGGAAGGAGGGGATAATGAGCGTCTGAGTCGCAGTGGTCCAGGATGGAGCAGAAAAATAACAACCGGTCTCAGGTGACTGACAGGTGCGTTTGTGTACGGGGCCAAAGTTCACCAGCAGGGACCGAGGAGGGGGGGCGGGGGTGGGGTGGTAGCAGATGCTCAGAATGAGGCAATAAGGCTCAGCTCGGCAAAGGTTGCTGATGGAAGGTCGGGAGGCGACATGAGGAACAGTCACATGACCTGGATGCAGGTCCAGATCAGGACCTGCATCCCGGCTCTAGCGGCTTTAACCACCTACCTGGTGGTTAATCAATAACTAAATTAATCATTTCTGTCCGGAAAAGCCGACACGGCACCCAGCTGAACCAGTATGAGCCCGTGAGCGAGGTCTTCAACCCCTACCAGCCGCTTCCCGCTCCCACGCGCTGTGATTGGCTGCTTCATCCAGAGACGGTTAAACACAGAGCTGAATGTCCTGATCATGATTATTAAAGGAATAATTACAGTTATTGATGAGGGCATACAGTCGTCCTCAACATGATTGATACTCTACTGATGGTTCATTTTTTTACTATATTGCTTAAAGTCTTCACACCCCGATTGCAGCCAATTCATCAAATGTTCTGACACAGAAATTAAAGAATTAATCACCTGTGGAACGAACAATGAAATAATGACCCGTGCTTATTGACTGAATGAATGAACTCACCGTGAGCGTCTCACAGTGCACACGAACGTAGCTGCTCACTGCGCTTATCCATGCATGTCCATGTTTTTCATACTAATGGGTGATGAAGCTCTAAATACCAAAAATAACGTTTCCACCACGTTTCTCTCTCGTTGCCTTGAACAGGCTGTGTGCTGCATAAAGCTGCAATTCGGTGTCTGAATTTCCCGCGCTGCCCTGCAGATGTGACGTCAAATGACGCTACATCCACAGTTTTGATCCAGGAAGAAGACGGTCGCGGTAAATTCAAACACTGTAAGCGATAGTTATGGATTCTTCTGCCGTCAGCAAACGATCCAGATCAGCTGAAAGACACTAAAACGTGGAACTACGGAGAAAAAGGTGAGTAAAACAACATTATAGCTTCAGTTTGTGCTCCGTGACGGCTTGGCTCGTGGCTGCAGGTACCTGAAGCGCCAGTCGCGAGTTTCGTGTCTTAATCTGGCCTCACGTTCCTTTAAAATCCACCAAAAAGAAAGAAAACGGATGTGGATGAAGTCATGGAGGTGTTGGTGTTTGCAGTGAGGATGAAGAAGTTGGAGGTGAGATAAGTGTTGTGAGCTGTTCGTGGTTTCGTCCACTGAAAGGAAATCTCACTGATGATGATGATGATGATGCTGAGCAGGAGACGGAGGAGGATGAGATGAAGGAAATCCTCGGCCAGATCTCAGCCAACGTAAACAAGACAACTTCTTCACGGAAACGCTGACTCATCGTCCAATGCTGGTGTTCAGTGGGCAGAAAATTCTTTAGAGCCTGGAGCTTTCTTTTATTTCTTAAAGGATAAGTTTCTTTTTTTCAACCTGGACCTTATTTCGTGGTTTCTTTGATTTGTTTTTATTGTTTTTTTCATTGTGAAAGTTTCTCAAAAACAGCATTGAATTGGATTCATAACTCATCAGTAACTAAGAAACATTTAAAAACGCGGTATCGATCTATTTTACGAATGAAATCCTGTGACTCCTGGGATCCCGTCCAGACCTCGACCCTCCAGACTCCTGGGATCCCGTCCAGGCCTCGACCCTCCAGACTCCTGGGATCCCGTCCAGACCTTGACCCTCCAGACTCCTGGGATCCCGTCCAGACCTCGACCCTCCAGACTCCTGGGATCCCGTCCAGGCCTCGACTCTCCAGACTCCTGGGATCCCGTCCAGACCTCGACCCTCCAGACTCCTGGGATCCCGTCCAGACCTCGACCCTCCAGACTCCTGGGATCCCGTCCAGGCCTTGACCCTCCAGACTCCTGGGATCCCGTCCAGACCTCGACCCTCCAGACTCCTGGGATCCCGTCCAGGCCTCGACCCTCCAGACTCCTGGGATCCCGTCCAGACCACCTCGACCCTCCAGACTCCTGGTATCCCGTCCAGACCTCGACCCTCCAGACTCCTGGGATCCCCTCCAGACCCTCGACCCTCCAGACTCCTGGGATCCCGTCCAGACCTCGACCTCCAGACTCCTGGGATCCCCTCCAGACCTCGACCCTCCAGACTCCTGGGATCCCGTCCAGGCCTCGACCCTCCAGACTCCTGGGATCCCTCCAGACCTCGACCCTCTAGACTCCTGGGATCCCCCTCCAGACCTCGACCCTCTAGACTCCTGGGATCCCCCCTCCAGACCTCGACCCTCTAGACCTCCTGGGATCCTGTCCGGGTCTTGACCCTCTAGACTCCTGGGATCCCCTCCAGACCTCGACCCTCTAGACTCCTGGGATCCTGTCCGGGTCTTGACCCCTCCAGACTCCTGGTATCCCCTCCAGACCTCGACCCTCTAGACTCCTGGGATCCTGTCCGGGTCTTGACCCTCAGACTCCTGGGATCCCGTCCAGACCTCGACCCTCCAGACTCCTGGTATCCCCTCCAGACCTCGACCCTCCAGACTCCTGGGATCCCCTCCAGACCTCGACCCTTCAGACTCCTGGGATCCCCTCCAGACCTCGACCCTCCAGACTCCTGGGATCCCGTCCAGACATTGACCCCTCCAGACTCCTAGGATCCTGTCCAGACATTGACCCTCCAGACTCCTGGGATCCTGTCCAGACATTGACCCTCAGACTCTGGGATCCCGTCCAGACAATGACCCCTCAGACTCCTGGGATCCCTGTCCAGACCTCGACCTTCTGGACTCAGGAAGCAGAATTCATCTAATCCGGACTGAAGCAGCAGCCTGCTCATGTTAGCGAAATAGCGAAAGCTTCAAACCTCCCTCCCTCCTTTTCCTCCTCTCCTTCCCCCTCCTCTTCCCCCTCTGCTTCCCCGTCCTCCTCCTCCCCCCTCCTCCTGAGGGAGGTAATCAGCTGCCTCCTCGACTCGCCTCCTCGGCTCTTGTTAAATTGGAATCGGGTGAGCAGGTGAAGTGGAGACTCAGGTTTATTAGCTCTGTGCTGTTTTCGCTTCCCGAAGAGAAAAACTGAGCCTGACAGTCCAAATGCTTCCAGCGGGAAGTACCCCGGAGTCTGGACAGCCGACAGGTCCAGATGGGGTCTCTCCATGTGGACTCTCTCCTCTCTGAAGACCAGAAACGATCCAGAAGCTTTTCATGGACCAAAACAGGAAGAAACTGGTTTAGTCTGTTAATCAGACCAAACCAGTAAGTTTCCTTCTGCATCTGCAGGGTCTGTTTGATGCTCCGGGTCCCCGATGAGGACATCTGTCCCGACATCATCCAGCTCGATCTCCTATATGCCTTACAGATGAGTCTCCATGGAAACCAGCACTACGTTGGTCCCTCAAGAGAAAGTCCAGTTTCAGATGTTTCTGTCCAGGTTTCTGTTCACCGCGGAGGAAAAGTCTCAACTGTGACAGTCCAGTAAACCTGAATCTCAGACCCCAGAAAAGGTCCTGGACCTGCTCCAGACCTGACTGAATCTATACGGATGACCTAGGGGCACGATGTCCTCCATCATCCGAATTTCCCGCATCGTAAAAGGCTGCAGGAACATTTCTGACCCACTTCGTGGTTTCAGGCTTCATTCAGACGTCTCTGAGAGCGGCTTTGCTCGTCTTCGTCCAGCTTACCGTTGCTATGCAACCACAGTGAGGGAATGTTCAAAGTGACACGGGTACATTTGAGGTGTTTCAGAGTTTTTCTGTCTTCCAGAACAAAAACAGAGAAAAGTTAACAATGATGAAGACATGAAGGCTGGATCCACCCACCTCAGAGTGACCTCTGACCCCTGAACGAACACCTGGACCTCCACCAACAGCTGGAGCTCTGCAGGTTTCTGTGACTCCACCTGTGAAGGAAGCAGCTTGAATCTTAAAAACCGTCCTGCTTCTGACTCCTGCTGCATGAAATCATGGATAGATGGATGGATGGATGGATGAAAGGAAGGACGGATGGATAAAGAGGATGGATGGATGGATTGATTGATGAAAGGACGGATGGATGGATGGATGAAAGGAAGAGGACGTATGGATGAAAGGATGGATGGATGGATAGATTGATGGATGGAAGGGATGGATGGATGGATGGATAGATGGATGTATGGATGCATGAATTGATTGATGGATGGATGGATGGATGGAAGGATGGATGGATAGATGGATGTATGGATGCATGAATTGATTGATGGATGGATGGATGGATAGATGGATGCATGAATTGATGGATGGATGGATGGATGGATGGATGGATGGATGGATGAAAGGACAGATGGATGGATGGATGAAAGGAAGGACGGATGGATGGATGGATTGATTGATAGAGAAAGGAAGGATGGATGGATTGATTGATGAAAGGAAGGATAGATGGATGGATGGACGGACGGACAGATGGATGGATGGACGGACGAACGGATGGATGAAAGGAAAGATGGATGGATTTACAGATGGATAGATGACAGTCCTACTGATAGTCGGCTGTAACGTTCCAGGTTGAAGCTTCCTGCAGGTTCTGTGCGCCGTGACGATGAAGCGTTTTTACCACCTTGCTCCTGTGCCATTACTACTCTGCTGGCCTTGTCTCTGCTGCCGTGCTTCTCTGTGTGCTTCTCTGCGCCATGATGACGCGCGGAACATTTACACGATGATGTTGGTGTGACATCAGAGACGAGTCAGAGGTTCGTTGTGGGCCTTTAATGTCCCGAACAATCATGTGATTTTCTTTTTAGAGGGTATAATAAGTGTCAGTGTTCATAAAAAAGTACCTGAAACTAACGGTTCCAGCTAAGATCCGGTCCGGGCTTGATGCAAACATCTGCAGCTGCAGCAGAGAGGATGATGATGCTGCAGCTGCTTCATCACGTCCCGACTCAGCAGCTAAAAACAGAAAGTCCAGGTGTGAGCGGCTGGAAGGCGACGACGCAGGTCGAGCGGAAGATCGAGGTCACGCAGCTGCTCTGAAAGTCTCCACGGAGACGAGCTTCCTTCTGAGCTGCAGCGTCCTCGTTAACCCTTCATCGTCCTCGTTAACCCTTCGTTGTCTTGCTCTTCTGTGATGGACGAAACCAGCAGGATCATTTCTGGCTCTACTGGGGACCACTGCAAGATCCGGTTCTGGGCTCTGGTCGGCCCCAGCGACCGTAGAGATGCCACATCCCTGATCAGCCGCTTCTTTCAGAAGTTAAACGTTCGTCTGATTTTCATGAAACCAGCTGATGTGTTTGTTTTTGACGCTTAACGCTGGTTTAAGAGGGACAGCTGGGACAGTCTCACTCCTCTCATTTCCACACAAAAATTAGACTTTAGAAAGTCTGGACAGAAGTTTTTTTACAAAATGCATCCTCTATTTGTGTACTAAAAATAAACCAAGAAATAATATCCATAAGTAATTTATAATTTTCACAATCAGAAACAAGAGGTGTGCTTTTGTCTCCAACTGTACCCAAAGAATGAAAATACTGAGTACAGTTGAGACAGTTGGAGAACCGATACTGCTGACGAACTATTAAAAACTTCAATTACGTTTTTACTCTTTTATTAAGTTTCAGTTTGATTTAATTCAACAACAGCAGACAAACTTTTAAAAAATGAAAAGAACAAATTATTTAATGGATACTGCAAACAGTACATACGTAAACAATAACTGCAATAACAACAGAAAAAAATAAGATGGGCATTTAGTCCAGAACCAAGATGGACCCAGATGGACAATCTAGACTCAGACGGACGGTCCAGACCCGGATGGATGCCCCAGACCCAAATGGACCCAGATCAATGGTCCAGACCAAGACGGACCTTGACAGATGGCCCAGAACCACGATGGATCCAGATGGATGGTACAGACCCAGATAGATGGTCAAGACCAAGATGGACCCAGATGGATGGTCCAGACCCAGACGGACCCAGATGGACGGTCCAGACCAAGATGGACCCAGATGGACAATCCAGACCCAGATGGATGGTCCAGATCCTGACAGACCAAGATGGGCAATCCAGACCCAGATGGATGGTCCAGACCAAGATGGACTCAGATGGACAATCTAGACCCAGATGGACAGTCCAGAACCAAGATGGATCCAGATGTATGGTCCAGACCCAGATAGATGGTCAAGACTAAGATAGACCCAGATGGATGGTCCAGACCAAGATGGGCCCCAGATGGGTGGTCCAGACCCAGATGGACAATCTAGACCCAGATGGACAATCAAGACCCAGATGGACGGTCCATATAGGTCAGGGTCACCAATGTCCACCGGTTTATTTCTTCCCGTCTTCAGCCTGAAACCCCACATACAGGCCGACGAGTTTTGTCTCTGACACACAAAGTCAGATTTATGAGCCGAGGCCGTCACATCCATCACAGTCTAAAATTTATCAGAGGAGGAGAGAGGGGCTTGGAGGGAAGAGGAGGAGGAGGGTGAGACCTGTCAGATGGTGAAAGGGGTGAGATGAAGGCTCTCTCCTTTACCTTTCCCACCATCTGTCTCCAGACAACAAAAAGACGTGGACGCGCCCTGCAGAAAAACTGTCTGTGATGGAGTTCCTCTGAGAACACTCCACACTGCACATGCTCAGACGGTCCTTGAAAACCTCTGATTCCTCCTCAGTCACAGCTCAGATACCACTGAGAACACTTAAATACAACAAACACACAACAGAAACTATTTCATGTTTCCTCATCTTCAGTTATTTCTGCTACTATTTACCTTCAATCCTCACAAACCAACTCCCTCCTCATCAGAAAGATCTTCTTTATTTATACCAGACAAAGAGGATCATTATTTTCTTCTTTTCAGACACACGCAGAACTTTCTGATCACTTATTGATCATTGGCTGCCTCCTGATTGCTCCAATTTAAGCTCTCCTGATTTGGTTTGGAAAGTTTGACAGCAAGTGTCTTCATTATCATGTCCAGGTCTAATAGAGGTCTCTTAAGCCGCTTTCAGACTTGCATTGCGGAACATGATCGGTAAAGTTCATCCGCTCGTTAAACGGACTCGTCTTTTCAAACGTGCCGCTTCATAGCGGACTTATCGCGTCCCGGAAGCTTTCAGACAGAAGGAAATGTTGCGGAAAAGTCAGCAGAGCCCCCCGCTCCCTTCAACTCTGTCCGGAACATTTTCTTGTGCGTTCAGCCAAAACGACGTGCTGCAACATTTCCACTCTTATGACATGGAGACCAGCCGGTACATGTCCGCGACATGTCCGAGGTAAAAGACCAGAACGCATGTCTGAATGCAGCGTTATAAATGACAGAGTCTGCAATATTACCGCTTTCCAGTGCAAGTCTGAAAGGGGCTTTAGCGATATAGTAGTGATAGTGATGTTTTTATGATGAAGATAGGATAAATAATGGTGTTATCATGGATCATTGTGGATTTTCCAGATACACTATATATCCAAAAGTATCGTCTCACCTGCTCTGACTCACATCTGAGCTTCAGTAACATCCGTTCCTGATCCGTCGGGTTCAGGATGACGTTGGTCCACCTTTGCAGCTAGAACAGCTTCATCTTCTGGGAAGGCTGTCCACAAGGTTTAGGAGTGTTTCTGGGAATCTTTGACCATCTTCCAGAAGCACATTTGTGAGGTCACACTGATGTTGGACCAGAAGGCCTGGCTCTCAGTCTCCGCTCTGATTCATCCCAAAGCTGTTCTATGGGGTTGAGGTCAGGACTCTGTGCAGGCCAGTCCAGTTCCTCCACACCAGACTCTGCATCCAGGTCTTTCTGGACCTGCTTTGTGGTGCACAGTCATGTTGGAAGAGGAAGGGACCAGCTCCAAACTGGTCCCACAAAGGTGGGACATGGAATTGTCCAGAATGTCTTGGTATGCTGAAGCATTCAGAGTTCCTTTCACTGGAACTAAGGGGCCAAGCCCAGCTCCTGAAAACACCCCCCACACCATAATCCCCCTCCACCAAACTTTACACTTGGCACAATGCAGTTAGACAAGTACCGTTGTCCTGGCAACCACCAAACCCAGACTCCTCCATCAGATTGCAGATGGAGAAGTGTGATTGGTCCTCCAGAGAACGCCTCCACTGCTCTAGAGTCCAGTGGCGGCTGCTTTCCACCACTGCATCCACGCTTTGCATCGCACTTGGTGATGGATGGATGGATGCAGCTGGTCGCCATGGAAACCCATTCCATGAAGCTCTCTGTCACTGTTCTTGATCTGATCTGAAGGCCACATGAAGTTTGGAGGTCTGTAGTGATTGACTGCAGAAAGTTGGCCACCTCTTCTCACTATGAGCTTCAGCATCACTGACCCGCTCCATCAGTTTACGTGGACGAACACTTCATGGCTGAGTTGCTGTCGTTCCCAAACACTTCCATGTTCTTATAATCCAGCTGACAGCTGACTGTGGAATATTTAGGAGGAAATTTCACCGCTGGATTGTTGCACAGGTGGCATCCTATCACAGTTCCATGCTGGAATTCACTGATTCCTGAGAGCGACACATTCTTTCACACGTTTGTAGAAACAGTCTGCATGCCGAGCTGCTTCATTTATACACCTGTGGAAGTGATGGAACACCTGTTTCCATCATTTGGATGGTGAGCAAATACTTTTGGCAACGTAGTGTAGAGACTCTGAATACAGTAAACATGACATTTAGTGGCTGGATTGTAAACCTGCTGAGCGGGACAGAAATGCAGGAAAACTTCTGTAGATCACCTGAGGGGGAAACTATCATCACAGTTGCACATTAGCGTTCCTGAGACACTGAGGATGATGATGGAGGAGATGAAGCTGGGGGAGATCTGGAGGAGTTTTACATCATCGTCCTGCAGCTTTTTAAATGGTGCACGGTGATCAGCTGTGGACCGTCTGAGCGTCTCCGTCTACCAAAGTGGAGCCAGCAGCCTTGTTAACCTGCCTGATCATAGAGCTCCTGCGCCCCCTGCTGTTAGGGAAGGTCACTGCAGCCGAGCTGAACGCTTCCGTGGGGGCCAGAGACACGAAGAAGATGTCACAAGGCTCCACGGAGGGAGCTGAAATGTGAAGATGTGGATTAGAAACACGATGAAGTCTGTGGAGCTGCCTTCATGTTCATAAGTAATCCTCCTCTGAACATCAGAGAGCCGGTTTGGCCCCTCTTCTAATCCTCCCGGACTCCCAAGAGTCTGAAACCTGAACAATGTGCTGCATCCCGGAGCAATACCTCCAGGGGAAGGCTGACAACGCCTGACATCACCGAGTGAGGATGGAGTCAGAGCTGCAGCTGGAGGTCCAGTCAGGGGGAGACAGACATACAGACGTCCTCAACATTATTAATACCCTCTAATTAAAGAAAAAACTAAATTCACAATAATTATTCAAATAACACAAAACTAAAAAAAAAATGGAAATAAATAAAAATTTACAAAATTATAATTTAGTGAAACGAATTATTGTTCTTCAATTGTGGTTAAAAAGAATAATTAAAAAAAAAAAAAAAAAAAAAGAAACAAAACTATTCCAGACACATCAGAGCATCTTTCCCATGAACATGGACCAACATACCTGTCAACAGGTGCAGACTTCTGATTGGACGTTACAGAAACACCTGTTTGCGGTGATTGTCTTAAAGTGTTGCTTGACATTTTGGCTTCGGAGCCCCATCATGCTTGTTGACTCGTTTTATTTTTTTGTTTGTTTTTAATATTTCCGTTGAAACACAATTCAAAATCAATGTCATGACTTTCAAGAAAAATGAAGAGACCACGCTTGTCATCAAAAATGATGGTTATGCAATCCAGTACCAACTGTGGTGTGAATCATGGAACTAAAGGAAAAAATGTAGAATCCCTAAAAGCTGTTTTTGGCAGTACAATGCCATAGCTATTGATGTAAGAGCCTAATAACCAAAATCACTGATCAAGAAAAGCATAAAAAATGATTAGATATCAGTTCTTAAATTAAACTCTTATGAGCTATTTTTGTTATTATTATATTTGTTCACACAAATGTACTTTTCATAGTACCAGGCATTAAAATGACCAAGAAATATGAGAAAACAAGGGCTCTTAATATTTTCCATCAATATATGTGTGTGTGTATATATATATATATATATATATATATATACATACACACACATACATACATGCATACTGGCCACTTTATTAGGTACACCTTGCTAGTACCGAGTTTGGACCCCCTTTGCCTTTAGAACTGCTTTAATCCTCGGTGTCATAGATTCAACAAGGTTCTGGAAACATTCCTCAGAGATTTTGCTCCATATTGACATGAAGAATCACGCAGTTGCTGCAGATTTGTCGGCTGCACATCCGTGATGAGAACCTCCCGTTCCACCACATCCATGATGAGAACCTCCCGTTCCACCACATCCATGATGAGAACCCTCCCGTTCCACCGCATCCATGATGAGAACCTCCCGTTCCACCGCATCCATGATAAGAACCTCCCGTTCTACCGCATCCATGATGAGAAGCTCCCGTTCCACCGCATCCATGATGAGAAGCTCCCGTTCCACCGCATCCATGATGAGAACCTCCCGTTCTACCGCATCCATGATGAGAAGCTCCCGTTCCACCGCATCCATGATGAGAACCTCCCGTTCTACCACATCCATGATGAGAAGCTCCCGTTCCACCACATCCATGATGAGAAGCTCCCGTTCCACCACATTTATGATGAGAACCTCCCGTTCCACCACATCCATGATGAGAACCTCCCGTTCCACCACATCCATGATGAGAACCTCCCGTTCCACCACATCCATGATGAGAATCTCCCGTTCCACCACATTTATGATGAGAACCTCCCGTTCCACCACATCCATGATAAGAACCTCCCTTTCTACCACATCCATGATGAGAACCTCCCGTTCTACCACATTTATGATGAGAACCTCCCGTTCCACCACATCCATGATGAGAATCTCCCGTTCCACCACATCCATGATGAGAACCTCCCGTTCTACCACATTTATGATGAGAACCTCCCGTTCCACCACATCCATGATGAGAACCTCCCCGTTCCACCACATCCATGATGAGAACCTCCCGTTCCACCACATCCATGATGAGAACCTCCCGTTCCACCACATCCATGATGAGAACCCTCCCGTTCCACCACATCCATGATGAGAACCTCCCCGTTCCACCACATCCATGATGAGAACCTCCCGTTCCACCACATCCATGACGAGAACCTCCCGTTCCACCACATCCATGATGAGAACATCCTGTTCCACCACATCCATGATGAGAACCTCCCGTTCCACCACATCCATGATAAGAATCTCCCGTTCCACCACATTTATGATGAGAACCTCCCGTTCCACCACATTCATGATGAGAACCTCCCGTTCCACCACATCCCAAAGCTGCTCTGTTGGATTGAGATCTGGTGACTGTGGAGAACATTTGAGTACAATGAACTCGTCATGTTCAAAAACCAGTCTGAAATGATTCCTGCTTTATGACATGGCGCGTTATCCTGCTGGATGATGTCATCTTTATGACATGGCGCGTTATCCTGCTGGATGATGTCATCTTTATGACATGGTGCGTTATCCTGCTGGATGATGTCATCTTTATGATATGGCGCGTTATCCTGCTGGATGATGTCATCTTTATGACATGGCGCGTTATCCTGCTGGATGATGTCATCTTTATGACATGGCGCGTTATCCTACTGGATGATGTCATCTTTATGACATGGTACGTTATCCTGCTGGATGATGTCATCTTTATGACATGGTGCGTTATCCTGCTGGATGATGTCATCTTTATGACATGGCGCGTTATCCTGCTGGATGATGTCATCTTTATGACATGGCGCGTTCTCCTGCTGGATGATGTCATCTTTATGACATGGCGCGTTCTCCTGCTGGATGATGTCATCTTTATGACATGGTGCGTTATCCTGCTGGATGATGTCATCTTTATGACATGGTGCGTTCTCCCTGCTGGAAGCAGCATCAGAGGATGCTACCACTGTGGCTGTTAAAGGGATGGACATGGTCAGCAACAATACTCAGGTAGGCTGTGGTGGTTAAACCGCCACGTTGGCTACAAAGGAGCCCAAAGTGGGCCAAGAAAATCTCTCCCACACCATCACACCACCACCACCAAGCTGAACCGTTAATACAAGGCAGGATGGATCCATGCTTTCATGTTGTTGACACCAAATTCTGAGCCTACATCTGAATCTGGTAGCAGAAATGGAGACTCATCAGACAATGCAACATTTCTCCATCTTCTATAGGGGATTATCAACGCTTACTGGAAGTGCCCGGATTTTGGACACTTCCTCTTCCGGGCCATGTTAAGGACAGCCGTTCCTGCTCTGTTATACTGTTTAAATCGTGTAAACTCCAAACATACTTAAGTTTTCATTCTAGACTGAAATGATACTAAGGAAGATGTGAATCAAAGCGATCAATTCGCCGCGGTGAAGAGGCCGAACTTTATAATAAAACACACGTTTGTTTGTCGCCGTTGGGGCACAACACCGGCACTTCACAGCAGTAGGGCTGTGTTAAACGATTATTTTTTAAACGATTAATCTATTGATTATTTTTTCGATGCATCGATTAATCTAACGATTCACTTTTTTAGCTCGATTCCACTCGATTCGATTATCGATTATCTCCTCATAAATTGACAGACAGCAATTTATATATGCTGATATAGATATCTAAAATGTAAAAAAAGAGCATGAATAAAAAGGCAGTGGGAGCAGCAGCCTGTCATGGAGTTTTTCATTAACCAACAGAATGTAAAATTTATGTTGAAAACACAGCGGACTGAAAAACAGGCTTTTAATTCTTTCATTTACATGAAAATAATAATAAAAAAGTCATTATTGAAATGATATGGTCATGTAAACTTGGAGGATTTAAACTAAGACAGATATTTTCCAACAAAAGATAATGAAGATAAGTAAACATTCAGAGTTGAACATCTATATTGAACATGGGTCTAGCTTCCAGAAAAAGTGCATCTTCATCTTTATTCTGTTAATGTTTAATACGGGTGCCAATCACTTGGAAATTAAATTAAAAATTCTTTATTTATCCCAGAAGTGACTACACAATACTATTACCAACAGATGAAACACGAACATGAGGTTGAGAACGTGACTTTAATTATATTCAGTCAGAGACGAGACAGCTCCCGGCATCAGCTGTAGTTCCACCCACGGCCAGCAGATGGAGCTCGTGCTTCATGCTGACCGTCTCAAACAGGCCTGACGTGTCTGAAGACATGGCGTCCATCTCACGGAAGTGTCTCATGTCTCATTAGGCTTCGGATTCGCCATCCCTAATATATAGTTATACCTTCGATAAACGAGTGTGGGCCTTCACTGCCTTACACTTTGGAAACTTGGAAGAGCCACTCGCGGAGATCGCACCGCCATCTTTGTTTTAGTCTGAAGTCGCATGGCGCCGCCATCTTTATTTTAGTCTGAAGTCGCATGGCGCCGCCATCTTTGTTTTGGTCTGACGACGCATCAGTACGCATATTTTGCGTCGACGTATTTTTTGCGTCGACGTAATCGGTTACGTCGACGAATCGTCCCAGCCCTAATATCAGGTGATGTGCATCTCAGTTTGGCGACTTAAAACACACAAACATCTGAAAATCGGGTCTGTACCCCCCGTTTCCAGTGGAACAACTGGGGACTGCCAAGAAAGGGAGACGCTTTCAGATGCTTGTGTGTTTTCAGCCGCACAAAGTTAGGCACGTCATCGAGCTGGCTAATGCTAGCCTGCTAACATGACTGCGCAGTCTGCCGGCCACAAACAAACGTGTGTCGTTTTATTATAAAGTTCGGTCCTTCACTGCGGCGAATCGGTCGTTTTGATCCACTTCTTCCTTAGCATCACTTCAGTCTGGAATGAAAACTTGGCATTGGCGTTTATCCGATTATACAAAGTTTAACAGAGTAGTAGCTGAGCGGCTACTGTTAGCAGGTTAGCATTTAGCCAGCTTGATGACGGGTGCCTTAACTTTTGTGTTAAGCACGTCAGTAAATGCTAGCTGGCTAATGCTAGCATGCTGTGAAGTGCCGGTGTTGTGCCCCACCGGCGACAAACAAACGTGTGTTTTATTATAAAGTTCGGCCCTTCACCGCAGCAAATCGATCGCTTTGATCCAGCTTTTGATCCAGTATCACTTTAGTCTAGAATGAAAACTTAAGTATGTTTGGAGTTTATCAACAGATTTTAAACAGTATAACAGAGCAGGAACGGCTGTCGTTAGCATGGCCCGGAAGAGGAAGTGTCAAAATCCGGGAACTTCCGGTAAGCGTGATAATCCCCTATTGTCCAATGTTGGTGAGTCTGTGTGAATTGTAGCCTCAGTTTCCTGTTCTTAGCTGACAGGAGCGGCACCCGGTGTGGTCTTCTGCTGCTGTAGCCCATCTGCTTCCAGGTTGGATGTGTTGTGCATTCAGAGATGCTCTTCTGCAGACTTCGGTTGGAACAAGTGCTTATTTGAGTTCCTGTTGCCTTTCTATCAGCTGGAACCAGTCTGGCCATTCTCCTCTGACCTCTGGCAT
>JALJCO010011567.1:0-74663 GCA_023101725.1 Atherinomorus stipes
TCAGTGCATCCATGTGTCACAATCAGCCCTCATTACAATTATGCATATTACGTCTGCTCTTCACATTTTGGGAAACACAGAGTAAGTACAACATTTCATCATCCCAGACGACACAGTGAGGCCGTCCCACTTCCTGAGACAGGACACTCCTTCAGATGAGAGTATAAGAAGCCTGTAGGTCGGCACAGACAGGCAGAACAGCAGGACAGCTGATAACCAGGAAAACACACTAATACAGCTCCGATCTACAGGCTTTAACAGGTAAACACACTCTTCTTATTCTTTAATATAGAGTTAAATAAAAATAATTTATTAATTCCTTAAAGCTGCAGATAATGCTGCTGTTGTGATGAATGAGTTTGTGTAGCAGCAGCTGGCAGATGTGTGATGCAGCCTTCCTGTCTCCCTGCAGACTTTTACTCTGAAAAGATGGAATCTGAGATGATTTGCAGCATGAGTGACATGTGGAGCAAGAAGATGCCAGAAGGACTGGACTTGGAGATTTCCCAGCATCCTCTTACAATGAAGCAAGTGGCCAACCTCGTCATCGCCATGGAGAGGCTGAAGGGCGGCAGGTCGGAGACGGTGCTGAGCACCGGCTTCAGGGATGAAAACCTGCTCCACATCATGCTGGACAGCATCGTAGAAGGTAAGCACACAGACCAGAGCTTGTTTCAGCTCTGCTGTCTTCTCTGTTGGAGGATTCTCTTTGTCAAATGACAGCAGGATAAATGGGATTAAACCGATAAGATAACTAACACGGTGTTTCCTTTTTTCTCAGAGCAAATTGTGTTTGAGAGGAGTTCGTCTCCACCGGCTCAGTTCAGCAGAGCCAGAGACTACCAGTGCAGCGTGACTGACGGCCAGAAGAGGAGCTTGATTTTGCTCCAAAACAGCATGGAGCTCCATGCTGTGATGCTGCAGGGAGGCAGTGAAAACCGGAAAGGTAAACCCACATCATCTTTAAACTAAACATGTCTTTTTGGCTCATGGAGGATATTAATGTAAAGTTTTCTGTTCTTTAGTTTATTTGTGACAACATTACAACAACTACAAGATTGTAGTTGTCTGATCACTGTATCCTAGTAAACCTGTATCCTGAAATCTCTCCTCAGTTCACCTGAACATGTCAACCTATGTGAACCGTACACTCAGTGCTGGGGCCAGGCCGGTCGCTCTGGGCATCAAAGACACAAACCTGTACCTGTCTTGCCACATGGACGGTGACACACCAACTCTGCACCTGGAGGTAAAGCTCTCTTATATCAGCTGCTTCACAAAGATGGAGCAAACAGTTTCTTTAAATAATCATATAAAACCACAATAAATCAGTAGGATCATGATTATGTTCAGCGTGAACCCGAGTGACACAGATCTTTTCACTCTTCAGGCAGTGGAGGACAAAAACAGCCTGTCAACAATCAGCGCAGAGAGCGAGTTGGTTCGGTTTCTCTTCTACAAACAGGACACAGGCTTGAACAACAGCACTCTCATGTCTGCTCGCTTCCCCAACTGGTTCATCAGCACGGCAACGCAAGACAACAAGCCGGTGGAAATGTGTCAGGAGACCGCCAACCGCTACAGGACCTTCAACATCCAGCGTCAGAGTTAAAACCTCCACAAAGCGGATGTGGCTCCACTCCTGAGGCTGAAGTTTGGCCGTCGTAAAAAAAACTTTTCAGTACTTCAACGTGTAGAAGAAAGTATTTATTATAAAGACGTGCATATTTTAAAGTATATACTGTATGTACCAAGTACAGAAAGTGAAATACTTGATGCGTTGACATCATATTTAATCACACGGTGGCATCATTATGTTGTATGATGAACATTTGTGTATTTATTCTTCTGACAGACTTGACATATTATTATTGCCTTTAAGGTTATTTATTTATATATTTATGCACAATCTCAACGTTTGTATTAACTTAATGATCTGCTTACTGAGAAGTATTTAAATAATATGCAACAAATCTTGAATAAAACTTTATTGATGAATTAAATTGTGTTTTATGTGCTCTATCAGGATTTATTAAACTGCTTTACAACGTTTAACAAAAAAGATTTGAACAAGACGAATGTGAAGGATTACAGTGTTTAAAACAGTGAAACCCCCTCCAAAAAGAAGTATTCCTTAAGTACAGTTTACTATACTTAAGTATAGTAAACTATTCTTACGTATAAGTACTATACTATAGTAAAGTATATACCAAGTACACTGATACTAATGTACTAGCAGTATACTAAAAAGTATACTTCTTGGGACTAAATTGGCCCACTTGAAGTATTTAAAAGTACATTTTCAATTGTACTGAAATTAATCTTCAAGGTATACTGTTAGTTCACTCATACTGAAACTTCAAGCTTACTTTTACTTTAAGAAAGTACACTTCTACGTATACTAAAGTACACTTTAAAGTAGACTAAAAGTAATATCTATGAAATGAACCAGGGGTTTTCAAAGTGTGAGCGAGCTAGCGCCTAAATCTTACAAGATAGGATTTAAAAACATGACAGAATGTACATCCTGCAGTATTCCACAAAGAAACCAGTATGTGTGAAAATGTACTATGAATGTACTACTATTAAAGCATATTGTGGAAAAGTTTAAATATATAGGCTAAATATACTTAAACTTCTAGTATATTTAAATGCCAAGTGAACTTTAAGTATATTTCTGATACATAAACAGTAAACTGAAAGTATACTGTCTTGTTTAAAGTTTAAAATTTGTATATTTAAAGCATACTTGCATATACTACGTTTTAGTAAGAGAATATGGAAAGACTTTGGGATAAACAACGACCTGCAGTGAGAATCTGACCAGTATGATGCTGGTTTCCAGCTGTAAAACTTCAGATGTCCAGTCAGGGTGGTTTCTTGCTTTGTGGGGTCCTCATTGCAAGATGCTGTTTGGTGGCCACAAGTTTGCCAACATACAAAGCAGAGATTCCTAAATTACCTACAAACACGCCACAACCTGTTAAACATGACGGATAAAAAGCAGCAGCCATGAAATCCTCTCAGATTAACGTGAAGCAGCTTCAGCTGAGACACTGATGCCACATCACCCATAAATAATTCATTACAATAAAAAAAAAAACAACAATCCTCTTTATGTCAATCAATAAAAACATTGTTTTTGAAAAATGTTTACTTTATATTTTTAACTCAAGTTTCATCAGCAACACAAATTCTTTCCCCTGAAAACAATAATGAATAAATAAAGTTGGTCCAGATCAACATGAAATCAGCGAGTCTATCACTCACTTACTTACTCATCACTGTCCAACACAAACCTGAAGCATGTAAGTCTGCACATGAAGACGTCCCTGCTGCTCTCTGCTCAGGACCTGATGAGTCTGGACCTGCTGTCTCACAGATAAAAGACCCGAGTCGGCTTGATTATTGTAACAGCGTCTTTACAGGTCGTTTACGAACCTGCACGGCCTCTTTTAAGACTTTTAAAGTTCTTTCTTTCGTTTTTCATTTTAAATCCTGCTTTCTATCCTTTTACTCTTTAATGTTTCTTTTCTTCTGCATTTTGCTGAAATGCTTTGATACTTTATGGAAAGCACTTTGAACTGTGGTGTCCATGAAATGTGCAATACAAATAAACTGGCCTTGCTATTTCCTGATCACGACATGCAGGTCCTGCTGGAGACTCTTCTGCTTCCATGCATGAAGCTCAGGAATGTTCTGATCTGCTCCTGCAAAGACAAAACTCCAGAAGTTACCAAGCAAGACAGATCATAAGCACATGTTCTTACTTTATAACTGCAGTGATTTGGAACTGACACAGAAATTTATAATGTTTTCATACTAAACATTATACAGTATTCTATTTAAGCATCCTTTTACAATTGACACTATTAAACACTTTCTACATTTATTTCTACATTTCATCTTATCTTATCTTATCTTATCTTATCTTTCTGTAGGCAGAGCAAGTGTAGCAGTCAAATACAGCAAAGTTTACATTAGATTTACTTTAGTTGGTGATATTGTGGTTAATCTGAGTAAAAAAGGCAAATTAATGAAAGCTGGGTTTAGTTTTTTTAAACATCTATTTCTTCACTAACAGGAAAGATGGCTACCTGTCAATCACTCTGATCAAACCTTACCACATATGTCATTCACCGCAAGACAGTGTGTCAAACTGATTTTGATTTAGTTATACCACAAAAACATCAACTACAGCTCATCATTTAGGGTGTTTTCATTCTTCTATTCTACATTTGTTTTTCAGTATAAAAGTAATAAATGAAGGTAACTTTATTTCTCCTCAGTTGAAGCTGAACCTTCAGCTTTGGCGCCCCTTGTGGCCTGTGGTGCCCCGTGCATGTATAATCCAGAGAAAAGCTCAGCTTTGATACTGAAAAATGTCTGTTTTACTGAATTAACTTTCTAAACTGTTGACTAACATTTTTATTGCTGCAGCTTCAGCTTAAGGCTGGTTTTTGTTGCTTCTCTCACATGTTTTTGAGACTTAGCTTATTTATATTAATATCTAGGACTACATGAGTTGGTTTTATTATCTAAAAATGTGAAAATTGTAAAGAAAACCTTCAGCCTGGTCTACTCTTCATCATTCCTAAACAGCACTTACTGTGTTATCAGCCTCAGTGCATCCCACTGTGTGTCACAATCAGCCCTCATTCATATTATGCCCATAAATGTCTGCTCTTCACATTTTGGGAAACACAGAGTAAGTACAACATTTCATCATCCCAGACAACACAGTGAGGCCGTCCCACTTCCTGAGACAGGACACTCCTTCAGATGAGAGTATAAGAAGCCTGTAGGTCGGCACAGACAGGCAGAACAGCAGGACAGCTGATAACCAGGAAAACACACTAATACAGCTCCGATCTACAGGCTTTAACAGGTAAACACTCTCTTCTTATTTTTTAATATAGAGTTAAGTGAAAATAATTGATTAATTCCTAAAAGCTGCAGATAATGCTGCTGTTGTGATGAATGAGTTTGTGTAGCAGCAGCTGGCAGATGTGTGATGCAGCCTTCCTGTCTCCCTGCAGACTTTGACTCTGAAAAGATGGAATCTGAGATGATTTGCAGCATGAGTGACATGTGGAGCAAGAAGATGCCAGAAGGACTGGACTTGGAGATTTCCCAGCATCCTCTTACAATGAAGCAAGTGGCCAACCTCGTCATCGCCATGGAGAGGCTGAAGGGCGGCAGGTCGGAGACGGTGCTGAGCACCGGCTTCAGGGATGAAAACCTGCTCCACATCATGCTGGACAGCATCGTAGAAGGTAAGCACACAGACCAGAGCTTGTTTCAGATCTGCTGTCTTCTCTGTTGGAGGATTCTCTTTGTCAAATGACAGCAGGATAAATGGGATTAAACCAATGAGATAACTAACACGGTGTTTCCTTTTTTCTCAGAGCAAATTGTGTTTGAGAGGAGTTCGTCTCCACCGGCTCAGTTCAGCAGAGCCAGAGACTACCAGTGCAGCGTGACTGACGGCCAGAAGAGGAGCTTGATTTTGCTCCAAAACAGCATGGAGCTCCATGCTGTGATGCTGCAGGGAGGCAGTGAAAACCGGAAAGGTAAACCCACATCATCTTCAAACTAAACATGTCTTTTTGGCTCATGGAGGATATTAATGTAAAGTTTTCTGTTCTTTAGTTTATTTGTGACATTACAACAACTACAAGATTGTAGTTGTCTGATCACTGTATCCTAGTAAACCTGTATCCTGAAATCTCTCCTCAGTTCACCTGAACATGTCAACCTATGTGAACCGTACACTCAGTGCTGGGGCCAGGCCGGTCGCTCTGGGCATCAAAGACACAAACCTGTACCTGTCTTGCCACATGGACGGTGACACACCAACTCTGCACCTGGAGGTAAAGCTCTCTTATATCAGCTGCTTTCACAAAAATGGAGCAAACAGTTTCTTTACATAATCATATAAAACCACAATAAATCAGTAGGATCATGATTATGTTCAGCGTGAACCCGAGTGACGCAGATCTTTTCACTCTTCAGGCAGTGGAGGACAAAAACAGCCTGTCAACAATCAGCGCAGAGAGCGAGTTGGTTCGGTTTCTCTTCTACAAACAGGACACAGGCTTGAACAACAGCACCCTCATGTCTGCTCGCTTCCCCAACTGGTTCATCAGCACGGCAACGCAAGACAACAAGCCGGTGGAAATGTGTCAGGAGACCGCCAACCGCTACAGGACCTTCAACATCCAGCGTCAGAGTTAAAACCTCCACAAAGCGGATGTGGCTCCACTCCTGAGGCTGAAGTTTGGCCGTCGTAAAAAACTTTTCAGTACTTCAACGTGTAGAAGAAAGTATTTATTATAAAGACATGTGCATATTTTAAAGTATATACTGTATGTACCAAGTACAGAAAGTAAAACGCTTGATGCGTTGACATCATATTTAATCACAAGGTGGCATCATTATGTTGTATGATGAACATCTGTGTATTTATTCTTCTGACAGACTTGACATATTATTATTGCCTTTAAGGTTATTTATTTATATATTTATGCACAATCTCAACGTTTGTATTAACTTAATGATCTGCTTACTGAGAAGTATTCAAATAATATGCAACAAATCTTGAATAAAACTTTATTGATGAATTAAATTGTGTTTTATGTGCTCTATCAGGATTTATTAAACTGCTTTACAACGTTTAACAAAAAAGATTTGAACAAGACAAATGTGAAGGATTACAGTGTTTAAAACAGTGAAACCCCCTCCAAAAAGAAGTATTCCTTAAGTACAGTTTACTATACTTAAGTATAGTAAACTATTCTTACGTATAAGTACTATACTATAGTAAAGTATATACCAAGTACACTGATACTAATGTACTAGCAGCATACTAAAAAGTATACTTCTTGGGACTAAATTGGCCCACTTGAAGTATTTAAAAGTACATTTTCAATTGTACTGAAATTAATCTTCAAGGTATACTGTTAGTTCACTCATACTGAAACTTCAAGCTTACTTTTACTTTAAGAAAGTACACTTCTACGTATACTTATGTACACTTTAAAGTATACTAAATGTAATATCTATGAAATGAACCAGGGGTTTTCAAAGTGTGAGCGAGCTAGCGCCTAAATCTTACAAGATAGGATTTAAAAACATGACAGAATGTACATCCTGCAGTATTCCACAAAGAAACCAGTATGTGTGAAAATGTACTATGAATGTACTACTATTAAAGCATATTGTGGAAAAGTTTAAATATATAGGCTAAATATACTTAAACTTCTAGTATATTTAAATGCCAAGTGAACTTTAAGTATATTTCTGATACATAAACAGTAAACTGAAAGTATACTGTCTTGTTTAAAGTTTAAAATTAGTATATTTAAAGCATACTTGCATATACTACGTTTTAGTAAGAGAATATGGAAAGACTTTGGGATAAACAACGACCTGCAGTGAGAATCTGACCAGTATGATGCTGGTTTCCAGCTGTAAAACTTCAGATGTCCAGTCAGGGTGGTTTCTTGCTTTGTGGGGTCCTCATTGCAAGATGCTGTTTGGTGGCCACAAGTTTGCCAACATACAAAGCAGAGATTCCTAAATTACCTACAAACACGCCACAACCTGTTAAACATGACGGATAAAAAGCAGCAGCCATGAAATCCTGTCAGATTAACGTGAAGCAGCTTCAGCTGAGACACTGATGCCACATCACCCATAAATAATTCATTACAATAAAAAGAAAAAACAACAATCCTCTTTATGTCAATCAATAAAAACATTGTTTTTGAAAAATGTTTACTTTATATTTTTAACTCGAGTTTCATCAGCAACACAAATTCTTTCCCCTAAAAACAATAATGAATAAATAAAGTTGGTCCAGATCAACATGAAATTAGCGAGTCTATCACTCACTTACTTACTCATCACTGTCCAACACAAACCTGAAGCATGTAAGTCTGCACATGAAGACGTCCCTGCTGCTCTCGGCTCAGGACCTGATGAGTCTGGACCTGCTGTCTCACAGATAAAAGACCCGAGTCGGCTTGATTATTGTAACAGCGTCTTTACAGGTCGTTTACGAACCTGCACGGCCTCTTTTAAGACTTTTAAAGTTCTTTCTTTTGTTTATCATTTTATATCCTGCTTTTTATCCTTTTACTCTTTAATGTTTCTTTTCTTCTGCATTTTGCTGTAATGCTTTGATACTTTATGGAAAGCACTTTGAACTGTGGTGTGCATGAAATGTGCAATACAAAAAAACTGGCCTTGCTATTTCCTGATCACCACATGCGGGTCCTGCTGGAGACTCTTCTGCTTCCACGCATGAAGCTCAGGAATGTTCTGATCTGCTCCTGTAAAGACAAAACTCCAGAAGTTACCAAGCAAGACAGATCATAAGCACATGTTCTTACTTTATAACTGCAGTGATTTGGAACTGACACAGAAATTTATAATGTTTTCATACTAAACAGTATACAGTATTCTATTTAAGCATCCTTTTACAATTGACACTATTAAACACTTTCTACATTTATTTCTAAATCTTATCTTATCTTATCTTATCTTATCTTATCTTATCTTATCTTTCTGTAGGCAGAGCAAGTGTAGCAGTCATATACAGCAAAGTTTACATTAGATTTACTTTAGTTGGTGATATTGTGGTTAATCTGAGTAAAAAGGCAAATTAATGAAAGCTGGGTTTAGTTTTTTTAAACATCTATTTCTTCACTAACAGGAACGATGGCTACCTGTCAATCACTCTGATCAAACCTTACCACATACGCCATTCACCGCAAGACAGTGTGTCAAACTGATTTTGATTTAGTTATACCACAAAAACATCAACTACAGCTCATCATTTAGGGTGTTTTCATTCTTCTATTCTACATTTGTTTTTCAGTATAAAAGTAATAAATGAAGGTAACTTTATTTCTCCTCAGTTGAAGCTGAACCTTCAGCTTTGGCGCCCCCTTGTGGTCTGTGGTGCCGCGTGCATGTATAATCCTGAGAAAAGCTCAGCTTTGATACTGAAAAATGTCTGTTTTACTGAATTAACTTTCTAAACTGTTGACTAACATTTTTATTGCTGCAGCTTCAACTTAAGGCTGGTTTTTGTTGCTTCTCTCACATGTTTTTGAGACTTAGCTTATTTATATTAATATCTAGGACAACATGAGTTGGTTTTATTATCTAAAGATGTGAAAATTGTAAAGAAAACCTTCAGCCTGGTCTACTCTTCATCATTCCTAAACAGCACTTACTGTGTTATCAGCGTCAGTGCATCCATGTGTCACAATCAGCACTCATTCATATTATGCCCATAAATGTCTGCTCTTCACATTTTGGGAAACACAGAGTAAGTACAACATTTCATCATCCCAGACAACACAGTGAGGCCGTCCCACTTCCTGAGACAGGACACTCCTTCAGATGAGAGTATAAGAAGCCTGTAGGTCGGCACAGACAGGCAGAACAGCAGGACAGCTGATAACCAGGAAAACACACTAATACAGCTCCGATCTACAGGCTTTAACAGGTAAACACACTCTTCTTATTTTTTAATATAGAGTTAAATGAAAATGATTTATTAATTCCTAAAAGCTGCAGATAATGCTGCTGTTGTGATGAATGAGTTTGTGTAGCAGCAGCTGGCAGATGTGTGATGCAGCCTTCCTGTCTCCCTGCAGACTTTTACTCTGAGAAGATGGAATCTGAGATGATTTGCAGCATGAGTGACATGTGGAGCAAGAAGATGCCAGAAGGACTGGACTTGGAGATTTCCCAGCATCCTCTTACAATGAAGCAAGTGGCCAACCTCGTCATCGCCATGGAGAGGCTGAAGGGCGGCAGGTCGGAGACGGTGCTGAGCACCGGCTTCAGGGATGAAAACCTGCTCCACATCATGCTGGACAGCATCGTAGAAGGTAAGCACACAGACCAGAGCTTGTTTCAGATCTGCTGTCTTCTCTGTTGGAGGATTGTCTTTGTCAAATGACAGCAGGATAAATGGGATTAAACCAATGAGATAACTAACACGGTGTTTCCTTTTTTCTCAGAGCAAATTGTGTTTGAGAGGAGTTCGTCTCCACCGGCTCAGTTCAGCAGAGCCAGAGACTACCAGTGCAGCGTGACTGACGGCCAGAAGAGGAGCTTGATTTTGCTCCAAAACAGCATGGAGCTCCATGCTGTGATGCTGCAGGGAGGCAGTGAAAACCGGAAAGGTAAACTCACATCATCTTTAAACTAAACATGTCTTTTTGGCTCATGGAGGATATTAATGTAAAGTTTTCTGTTCTTTAGTTTATTTGTGACAACATTACAACAACTACAAGATTGTAGTTGTCTGATCACTGTATCCTAGTAAACCTGTATCCTGAAATCTCTCCTCAGTTCACCTGAACATGTCAACCTATGTGAACCGTACACTCAGTGCTGGGGCCAGGCCGGTCGCTCTGGGCATCAAAGACACAAACCTGTACCTGTCTTGCCACATGGACGGTGACACACCAACTCTGCACCTGGAGGTAAAGCTCTCTTATATCAGCTGCTTCACAAAAATGGAGCAAACAGTTTCTTTACATAATCATATAAAACCACAATAAATCAGTAGGATCATGATTATGTTCAGCGTGAACCCGAGTGACGCAGATCTTTTCACTCTTCAGGCAGTGGAGGACAAAAACAGCCTGTCAACAATCAGCGCAGAGAGCGAGTTGGTTCGGTTTCTCTTCTACAAACAGGACACAGGCTTGAACAACAGCACCCTCATGTCTGCTCGCTTCCCCAACTGGTTCATCAGCACGGCAACGCAAGACAACAAGCCGGTGGAAATGTGTCAGGAGACCGCCAACCGCTACAGGACCTTCAACATCCAGCGTCAGAGTTAAAACCTCCACAAAGCGGATGTGGCTCCACTCCTGAGGCTGAAGTTTGGCCGTCGTAAAAAACTTTTCAGTACTTCAACGTGTAGAAGAAAGTATTTATTATAAAGACGTGCATATTTTAAAGTATATACTGTATGTACCAAGTACAGAAAGTAAAATGCTTGATGCATTGACATCATATTTAATCACACGGTGGCATCATTATGTTGTATGATGAACATCTGTGTATTTATTCTGCTGACAGACTTGACATATTATTATTGCCTTTAAGGTTATTTATTTATATATTTATGCACAATCTCAACGTTTGTATTAACTTAACGATCTGCTTACTGAAAAGTATTTAAACAATATGCAACAAATCTTGAATAAAACTTTATTGATGAATTAAATTGTGTTTTGTGTGCTCTATCAGGATTTATTAAACTGCTTTACAACGTTTAACAAAAAAGATTTGAACAAGACGAATGTGAAGGATTACAGTGTTTAAAACAGTGAAACCCCCTCCAAAAAGAAGTATTCTTTAAGTACATTTTACTATACTTAAGTATAGTAAAGTATATACCAAGTACACTGATACTAATGTACTAGCAGTATACTAAAAAGTATACTTCTTGGGACTAAATTGGCCCACTTTTAGTATTTAAAAGTACATTTTCAAGTATACTGAAATTAATCTTCAAGGTATACTGTTAGTTCACTCATACTGAAACTTCAAGCTTACTTTTACTATAAGAAAGTACACTTCTACGTATACTAAACTACACTTTAAAGTAGACTAAAAGTAATATATATGAAATGAACCGGGGGTTTTCAAAGTGTGAGCGAGCTAGCGCCTAAATCTTACAAGATAGGATTAAAAAACATGACAGAATGTACATCCTGCAGTATTCCACAAAGAAACCAGTACGTGTGAAAATGTACTATGAATGTACTACTAATAAAGCATATCGTTCAAAAGTATAAATATATAGGCTAAATATACTTAAACTTCTAGTACATTTCAACGCCAAGTGAACTTTGAGTATATTTCTGATACATAAACAGTAAACTGAAAGTATACTGTCTTGTTTAAAGTTTAAAATTAGTATATTTAAAGCATACTTGCATAAGTTTTAGTAAGAGAATATGGAAAGACTTTAGGATAAACAACCACCTGCAGTGAGAATCTGACCAGTATGATGCTGGTTTCCAGCTGTAAAACTTCAGGTGTCCAGTCAGGGTGGTTTCTTGCTTTGTGGGGTCCTCATTGCAAGATGCTGTTTGGTGGCCACAAGTTTGCCAACATACAAAGCAGAGATTCCTAAATTACCTACAAACACGCCACAACCTGTTAAACATGACGGATAAAAAGCAGCAGCCATGAAATCCTCTCAGATTAACGTGAAGCAGCTTCAGCTGAGACACTGATGCCACATCACCCATAAATAATTAATTACAATACAAAGAAAAAAACAACAATTCTCTATATGTCAATCAATAAAAACATACTTTATATTTTCAACTCAAGTTTCATCAGCAACACAAATTCTTTCCCCTGAAAACAATAATGAATAAATAAAGTTGGTCCAGATCAACATGAAATCAGCGAGTCTATCACTCACTTACTTACTCATCACTGTCCAACACAAACCTGAAGCATGTAAGTCTGCACATGAAGACGTCCCTGCTGCTCTCGGCTCAGGACCTGATGAGTCTGGACCTGCTGTCTCACAGATAAAAGACCCGAGTCGGCTTGATTATTGTAACAGCGTCTTTACAGGTCGTTTACAAACCTGCACGGCCTCTTTTAAGACTTTTAAAGTTCTTTCTTTTGTTTTTCATTTTAAATCCTGCTTTTTATCCTTTTACTCTTTAATGTTTCTTTTCTTCTGCATTTTGCTGAAATGCTTTGATATTTTATGCAAAGCACTTTAACTGTGGTGTCCATGAAATGTGCAATACAAATAAACTGGCCTTGCTATTTCCTGATCACCACATGCAGGTCCTGCTGGAGACTCTTCTGCTTCCATGCATGAAGCTCAGGAATGTTCTGATCTGCTCCTGCAAAGACAAAACTCCAGAAGTTACCAAGCAAGACAGATCATAAGCACATGTTCTTACTTTATATTAGCAGTGATTTAGAACTGACACAGAAATTTATAATGTTTTCATACTAAACATTATACAGTATTCTATTTAAGCATCCTTTTACAATTGACACTATTAAACACTTTCTACATTTATTTCTACATTTCATCTTATCTTATCTTATCTTATCTTATCTTATCTTATCTTATCTTATCTTATCTTATCTTATCTTATCTCTCTGTAGGCAGAGCAAGTGTAGCAGTCATATACAGCAAAGTTTACATTAGATTTACTTTAGTTGGTGATATTGTGGTTAATCTGAGTAAAAAGGTCAAAATAATGAAAGCTGGGTTTAATCTTTTTTAAACATCTATTTCTTCACTAACAGGAACGATGGCTACCTGTCAATCACTCTGATCAAACCTTACCACATACGTCATTTACCGCAAAACAGTGTGTCAAACTGATTTTGATTTAGTTATACCACAAAAAAATCAGCTACAGCTCATCATTTAGGGTGTTTTCATTCTTCTATTCTACATTTGTTTTTCAGTATAAAAGTAATAAAAGAAGGTAACTTTATTTCTCCTCAGTTGAAGCTGAACCTTCAGCTTTGGCGCCCCCTTGTGGTCTGTGGTGCCGCGTGCATGTATAATCCAGAGAAAAGCTCAGCTTTGATACTGAAAAATGTCTGTTTTACTGAATTAACTTTCTAAACTGTAGACTAACATTTTTATTGCTGCAGCTTCAGCTTAAGGCTGGTTTTTGTTGCTTCTCTCACATGTTTTTGAGACTTAGCTTATTTATATTAATATCTAGGACAACATGAGTTGGTTTTATTATCTAAAAATGTGAAAATTGTAAAGAAAACCTTCAGCCTGGTGTACTCTTCATCATTCCTAAACAGCACTTACTGTGTTATCAGCGTCAGTGCATCCATGTGTCACAATCAGCCCTCATTCATATTGTGCCCATAAATGTCTGCTCTTCACATTTTGGGAAACACCAAGTAAGTACAACATTTCATCATCCCAGACAACACAGTGAGGCCGTCCCACTTCCTGAGACAGGACACTCCTTCAGATGAGAGTATAAGAAGCCTGTAGGTCGGCACAGACAGGCAGAACAGCAGGACAGCTGATAACCAGGAAAACACACTAATACAGCTCCGATCTACAGGCTTTAACAGGTAAACACTCTCTTCTTATTTTTTAATATAGAGTTAAATAAAAATAATTTATTAATTCCTTAAAGCTGCAGATAATGCTGCTGTTGTGATGAATGAGTTTGTGTAGCAGCAGCTGGCAGATGTGTGATGCAGCCTTCCTGTCTCCCTGCAGACTTTGACTCTGAAAAGATGGAATCTGAGATGATTTGCAGCATGAGTGACATGTGGAGCAAGAAGATGCCAGAAGGACTGGACTTGGAGATTTCCCAGCATCCTCTTACAATGAAGCAAGTGGCCAACCTCGTCATCGCCATGGAGAGGCTGAAGGGCGGCAGGTCGGAGACGGTGCTGAGCACCGGCTTCAGGGATGAAAACCTGCTCCACATCATGCTGGACAGCATCGTAGAAGGTAAGCACACAGACCAGAGCTTGTTTCAGATCTGCTGTCTTTTCTGTTGGAGGATTCTCTTTGTCAAATGACAGCAGGATAAATAGGATTAAACCAATGAGATAACTAACACGGTGTTTCTTTTTTTCTCAGAGCAAATTGTGTTTGAGAGGAGTTCGTCTCCACCGGCTCAGTTCAGCAGAGCCAGAGACTACCAGTGCAGCGTGACTGACGGCCAGAAGAGGAGCTTGATTTTGCTCCAAAACAGCATGGAGCTCCATGCTGTGATGCTGCAGGGAGGCAGTGAAAACCGGAAAGGTAAACCCACATCATCTTTAAACTAAACATGTCTTTTTGGCTCATGGAGGATATTAATGTAAAGTTTTCTGTTCTTTAGTTTATTTGTGACAACATTACAACAACTACAAGATTGTAGTTGTCTGATCACTGTATCCTAGTAAACCTGTATCCTGAAATCTCTCCTCAGTTCACCTGAACATGTCAACCTATGTGAACCGTACACTCAGTGCTGGGGCCAGGCCGGTCGCTCTGGGCATCAAAGACACAAACCTGTACCTGTCTTGCCACATGGACGGTGACACACCAACTCTGCACCTGGAGGTAAAGCTCTCTTATATCAGCTGCTTCACAAAAATGGAGCAAACAGTTTCTTTAAATAATCATATAAAACCACAATAAATCAGTAGGATCATGATTATGTTCAGCGTGAACCCGAGTGACACAGATCTTTTCACTCTTCAGGCAGTGGAGGACAAAAACAGCCTGTCAACAATCAGCGCAGAGAGCGAGTTGGTTCGGTTTCTCTTCTACAAACAGGACACAGGCTTGAACAACAGCACCCTCATGTCTGCTCGCTTCCCCAACTGGTTCATCAGCACGGCAACGCAAGACAACAAGCCGGTGGAAATGTGTCAGGAGACCGCCAACCGCTACAGGACCTTCAACATCCAGCGTCAGAGTTAAAACCTCCACAAAGCGGATGTGGCTCCACTCCTGAGGCTGAAGTTTGGCCGTCGTAAAAAACTTTTCAGTACTTCAATGTGTAGAAGAAAGTATTTGTTATAAAGACGTGTGCATATTTTAAAGTATATACTGTATGTACCAAGTACAGAAAGTAAAATGCTTGATGTGTTGACATCATATTTAATCACAAGGTGGCATCATTATGTTGTATGATGAACATCTGTGTATTTATTCTTCTGACAGACTTGACATATTATTATTGCCTTTATTTATTGACATTTATGCACAATCTTAATGTTTGTATTAATTTAATCATCTGCTAACTGAGTTTTTATTTTAATTGATATGCAACAAATCTTGAATAAAACTTTCTTGATCAGTTAAATTTGTTTTATGTGCTCTGTCAGGATTTAATAATTAGATTTAAAAAGTCAAAGACAAAACTAAGAATTCACTAATGATTTCCATGACATAAAACTATATGCTTCAATCCTTAAGTTTTTCAAAGAGGGAAATTTGGATTCAAGACTTACAGAAGTTGAATAAGCAAGTTTTTCCTTAGTAATCAAAGGTTGTCCTCCGGCCTGCTTGCCTTACCAACCTTACAGTCGTCCTCAAAGTTATTCATACCCTAAAGAGGGAAAAAAATAAATCAGCTGTCAGTAAATAAGTTGAAATTGACAAAAGTAATCATAAATATAAATTTTATAACAATCATGACATTGATTTTTAATTGTTTTTCACAAATATGCACAAATTTAAATAATAAGTACACCAGCATAATGGGGCTCCGAAGGTAAAATTTAGCAAAGCAGTCCTTTGAGGCAATCACTGCAATCAGGTGTTTTCTCTAATGTTCAAAAAGACTTCTACACCTGTTGACAGGTATGTTGGTCCACTGTTCATGGAAAAGGTGCGCTCATGTGTCTGGGACAGTTTCTATTTTTAAAATTATTATTTCCAATCACAATTCAAAAGCAATATCTTATTTCGCTAAATTATAATTTTGTAAATTTTTATTTATTATTTGTTTCTTTAGTTTCTCGTTATTTGAATTACTATTGTGAATCTAGCCTTTTCTTTAATTGGAGGGAATGAATATTTTGAGGACGGCTGTACCTTTGTTTACGTTCTTCGCCCCAATCAACTTAGAAATTCTACGCATGCGCATTATCTTTTCAAACGTTTAAACTGTCCAATCAGAGGCGAGAGTAGTTCACACCCGGCAAATTCAAAACCGGATATGCGAGCTCTCTGTTATGGAGCAGTTTAACGTGTTGTAATCATACAGGAAACTGTTGGGATACACTGCGAACGGAACATTTTTATGCGAAATTTAAGCAAAACTTAAAGAAGAAACTGAAATCGAATAGAAATGGAGGAGAATGAACCCGAAACAATACTTTCCAGAAAAGGTTAGCAAATTTATTAAGTTTGGTAAAAACGAGCTAAGTCGGTTAGCTCATAGCTAAGCGCTAACGGTAATAAACGTTAATTTGTGGGAATGGGGAAATCATTTCCCCCATAATTCCTCAATGAACATAAGTTTTATCGAACTGAATTGGTTACGTTTTGCATATTACAACCAACGGGCATGTTATTTCGACGTCAACAAAAGCTAGGAGACTAAACAACGTTAAAACGCAAGCTGAGGGACCCGAACAACAGATGCTGCACCGTGCATGTTTTCACTGAGCTTACAAGTGGAGTGACGTTCACATTAAACCTGACAAATAAGCGAAGATAAGAAAAAACTTGAATAAACTGATGAAATAACTACATTACCCCGAATAATAATACAGTTTGTACCCCTTGCTTAGCAGAATTATCAAATTTTTTTGAAGGAAAACTAAGATTGGGATATTTTGTGATAACTTTTTATGAGTCCATTATGTCCATTACATTTGTTTAGATATTGTACCTATTCTTATTATTACCAATATTATTAATATTACATGAATGATTAGACATAAACTTATCTTGTTTGCCTCTTCAAGTTAATGGCATTGTGTTACCTAAACAATATTTATTACATACACCATCATTCATTTTTCTTTATTGGGATATTACCTTTCACAGAGAATCATGATTTATGTTGCAAATGCATTATTAGTAAAGCATTTTTTAATAATACCAAATAATTTTACAGACATCATATTTCTCTTCATTGTTTTCTGTTAAATATTTCTTCACTTGCAAAACACCAGCCAGTGCTAGATGTAAAATGCACACAATAGAACTGCAATTTAATTAGTTCTTATGCCCATCAAATCATATGATAATCTGTGGACTGTTTAAAAACAATGAGAAAAATTTCATCCGTTGTCTTCTGGTATTAAGTCTTTTTGTCTTACAATTTTCACCAGAAGTTAATTGTTGAATGTTTTCAATGAAACAACAGTAGTCACTTCTGTGTATTTGCTTGTCTCCTTGTCGAAATCCTTAATAGTGTTTGTGTGTGTTACTAACCAACAACTAGATGGCAGCAAATTTCTCTGGATTAACTTAGTGTGTTCCTCTGACATCTTTACACGAGTGAAGGAAAAAGATAAACTTATACTGGCATGGCGAGGTTTCAGTTGTCAGCCTGATGGTGATGAAGGATGGTGAAGCCTTCATCCACAGGGCTCAGTTTAATCAGTATGGAAATGGTGTGATTATCTGATGTGGTTTAACAGAGATCATTAGACCTCCACCTAACTTAACATTAGAGATGCACCAATCCAGTTTTTTCTGATCCAATCCAATATCTGGGCGGAGAGCATCGGCCGATAACTAATATCGATCCAATAATACAGTTGAATAAATTAACCATACGCTGCCATGTAAGTGAAGGTATCAAGCTTGACATAAACATTTAGCCTTGTTAAAAAAGGTAATAAATGAACATAGATATACATTCTTGATATTAATTAATAACAAATAAAGTGTACATTTATTATGATGTTAATAAAAAAAGAAATGACTGGACTGGAATGCTGGATCGGCCTTATTCATCCGAAATCTGAACTTGCTAATTAGACAATATTGGAGCCAATATCCAATCCAGGTATCTGATTGGTGCATTTCTACTTAACATTAGGAAAAAAATCTCATGTTTTAGTAGAGATCCAGAAATTTGTCAAATTTATGCTTTATATGGTAATGATGACAGTTTTTTTTTTCTATGTTATCTGAACATCTTCCAAATTTTTAATGCTTTACATTCATACATGCATGCAATCATGTTTTTTAGGATTTTGATTTAGACCCTTATATTTAATTTGCAGTTTACCGCTCCATTATGGATTCTTATTTATATGACTGGTGTTGAACTCCTCTGCTATTTTCTGTCACAGAACTACGTAAACAGAAGCTAATGGAATATCTGGCAGCAAAAAGGAAACTGAAACCACCCAGTGTCAAGTAAGAATACTAACCTGCATAAGATCACGTTACGGTTGATCAAATGTTGTTTAATAGTGAGTAAATCTACTGACGCTTTACTCCTCAGGCCGAACCGCAATGAAAACTGCCTGGAAAAGAAGGCTGTGACATCTGGGCTGAAGGTAGGGTGTGGAGTGAATTTCATGACCTGTTGGATATTAGTCAAATTTCTTTAATGGAGTAACTGCAAAGATACTTTCATGGTTTTCATAGGTTACTATGGGGAAAGAGAACAAAGCTCCAGCTGAGAGATTCAGATGTAATGAGCCAAAAGGTCAATGTTTGACAGCTCAGTCCAACCAAGACCCTCCCAGAAGACCATTTAGTGTCACAAACAAAGCAAATGTAAAAGGCAGCACACAGATTGGAAAGCAGAATGTTACTCGTCCATCCTCAAACACTGCCCCAGCTCAACCCAAACTTAAACAAAACCCTGACCTAACCAGAACATACACCCTTGTGCCTTCAAAACCCTATTTATCCACAGCAGGCCATCTCAGAAAGCAGCCAAATGCAGGAGTTCAGACTTCACTCAAAGCCCCGCCAGATGCAGCTCGTAAGGTTGCAGCAAAATCAAACTCCAAATCCAGCCTCAGCACAAACAGTGCTTCATCATATCCAATGAAAATTGCCGGTGCCAGGCTGAGCATTGGTCCATTAGTCAAAACAAAAACTGGACTGATTCCTACAGTGACCCAACCAAGATGCACAAAGTCAAGTCTCACAGACCGTCCTGCCACAGCAGGCCATAACTCCACCACTACTGCAGCCATGAGTAAGACACAGTCCAAGAGTAAATCATCAGTCACTGTTTCCCAGAAGTCTGCAAACGTTTGTTCAACTACAAAAGCTGGAGATAAAGTTCAAGCTCAGAACAAGTTGAAGTCTAACGCCAAACCACTCCTGAATAAACGCGCTCAGCCAACTTCTCTCAGTCACTCATCAAGTGGATTAAGAGCAATGTCCAATTCTATGAAATACAAACCAGAGCCTTTGAAGTCAGGAGGGAGAGTGGTAACTGAGAAATCAACTTGCCAACCTGCAGACAGATCTGTGAGGGCTAGATCTGCAGCAGACGGAGGAAAAAATGGCTGCAAAGTTGCTCCCAGGACATCCTCAGCCACAGCTAGCAGATTCAGCTCCAGAGGCGTCAGCGCAGCTAGCCGAACTGCTGTGGCTGAGCTGGGAGGGAAAACCGACAAAAATAAAGTGACACAAAACAAGACAGAAATCCGCTCAACACATAACACTCAAGTACAAGTACGACCAAAACACAACCCCCCGGTACTGTCACGGACAGCACCACAGCCTTCCAGGACCATTAGCTTCACAAGCCGAGCTACAGACACAAAGACGCCAAAGGTTGTGGCCATTGTTGGTCCCCAGACAGAAGGAAAGAAACTGACCACAGCCCAAGAAGAAAGGCTGTAAGTACACCAGTTCTGCAGAAAATATCACCATGATGGATCTTATTTCCACCCTGGCTTGCTTTCTGTGCCTCAGAGTGAAAACTCTAACTGTAACTCTACTGTGTTAATGTTTGTTTTTCTAGGAAAAAACTGCAAGAATGGCGGGAAGCAAAGGGAATTTCCTATAAACGTCCTCCAATGCCAGTAAAACCTCCAGTAAGACGAACTGTGTCTTTACCTCAGCCTTTCTGGGCCACCATGAATGCTGAAGATGAAGCCCACTCCCTCATCTGTGCTGTGGACAGGTCCCTCGCTGATTGCATCAAACTGCTTGCAGAGGTATTTAGAACTTTTTCTGATATCATCCACCTAAATATTAAATTTGAACTGAATTTATTAAGTCAGCACTCAGGAATTTAATCTGGATATTGTGTCATGAGCTCTGTGTAGAGAAGAGCCAGTTTGTGAGTCACAGGTGCTTAAACATGTTAAAACTTTACACAGAGGGCCTTTTACGGCTTACATTGAGGGTGTTTTTAGTTTTCGCACCATATTGTTTTAAATCTGTTAACATGATGTGTTGCAATTCATTGCAACTAAAATGACATTGTGTAATCTTATCACAGTTTACCATCTTGTGAAGCAACAGTGCTAAGCAGTGTAAATATGAGATGCTGCGAAAATTGGTATCAATCTGATGCCAAGTAAATAAAGGGCGAGTATCGTCGATACCGATACTTTTTATTAGGGCTGTGAAATTAGCCAATTTATGCAGAGATTACTCTGTGGAACTCTACACTATTTTCCACTCATTAATGCATAAAACAACTAAATTATTATCCATATCATAAAAATATGAATTTGGTGTTAGCTTAACCGGAAAAGCTGATATGTGAAATGTGCCTTGTCACCAAGGTGAACCGAATTCACCAAAAACCCATATATCCTACTTATTTATGACATTTGTGATAGTTTAAAGCCTCACATGTAGAATTTTATAATTAGGTGTACAGAAACAAAGCCAGCACTGGTGCCATTTGAGAAGTATCTGAATTTAGCATTATTTTAGTGAGAGACGCTGTATTGGTAATAACCAAAGACACAACCAAAGGCAAGGCAAGTTTATTTGTGTAGCACATTTCATGTACAGGGCAATTCAAAATGCTTTACAGAAAACACATTATGCAGAAAATATAGGTATTACAGGGTTAGTAGTATTACAATGGAGTGGAAAAGAAAAAAATACGTTAAAAGTAAAAGCACAAAACAACAGATGCATAATTAAACATTTTAAAAAAGAAAGAAAAACAAAAAAAAAGGAGGATGTTTCAAAGAGAGCCACAGTTCTTTCTGTTCATTCAAGGTAAGGCAACCTGAGAAATTGCTACAAATTCCCAATTTAATAAGATCTGTTTGAATAGGTTTGGTTGGGGAAGTTGTCAGACTGTTTGACCAAATAACAAGAACTTCAATGGTTTTTGTCAACGTCATTTTCTCTCTTACACCCCCAGGGCTGCCCTCCAGAGCAGGTGAAGGAGGTTCTCTCACGGCTGCCTGCAGTGTCTCAAAAGTTTGCCAAGTACTGGATCTGTCGAGCTCGCCTGATGGAGCTAGAGGGCAACCTCGATGTCCTGCCTGTGTTTGAAGAGGCTGTTCGTGTTGTGTTGGAGGTAAGACATCCACACAACTGGAGACTGTTATGTGGGATGCAGTTCTTAAAGCTGAACCATCTCACAGACAGTATTATTCACCAAGATGAACTTTGCAAATCTTTTAGCACAATGCAAAGTTTGAAATACCATCAAGATGATTCATATTTAAGGATTTTTGGGGCAGACCATCAAAGTGAGGCGTTGACCTTTGAATTCTCTAATCGCGTGGATAGTTTGACAGGAAGTGGCTTCATCATAATTTTGGGGCTAACATAGAGGTGTCTTAGGTCTCTCATAAATTAGTGAAGTTTCCAAATAAACAACTGTAATTTACAGCTCTTGGTGCCAAATGCACTTTCATTTAGGATCAGCAGCACATGTATTAAGACATTTGTCTGAAATTCTCAGAAAAATTAACCACCACAGTAAGCATGACCATGACACATACAGTATCAGATTAAAGAAATCGCTACAAAAGGAGTCAGTGTTGTCATACACCCGCTTATAGCTGCCGGTATAACACAGACAGTTTACTTACTGTACGTTCAAACCAAAGGCGACAAAATCGGCAAGGAAGTTAATACATTTTCAATGAGAGTCAGGCGTCCTGAGCAACAAGAGCATCTGCCGCCGTCTGCCGCACGTCCAGAGCGACAAAAGCGGCTAAAGCTTCCAAAGCGGCACCAGATAAGAAGTTGAACTTCTTATCTTAAGGGTTAAATGTGTGTATTTATTGTCATGGCAGCCCATGTTAATGATAAAATAATAACAGTTATGAACGAGAACTAATGTCATTTACTGACCGCCTCACCCCTTTCCCCGTTCTTCCCAAAAGTTTTCCGCCTCCTGCTCCTGGCTATTTTTCTTTAGAACACACACACGCACGTGCGCTCTCCTCACTTCGTCTCGGCTGCACCGTATGCAGTGTCTCTGCTTGTCTTTTGTTTTGTGTCATACAGGACTTCATTCCTGCGCAGTGTTTTATGCATTTCTGTGATAAACATATGAGCTGAAAATATCTGAAATCATTATCAACATGTGTTAAACGCACCAGCTCTGCATAATTGTGAGAAAATGACCAGGAGGCAGACGCACGCTCTCCTCATATTGCGCACAGCTTGTGAATTTGTGTTGAGTTTGTGTGCAGCAAGTTTAAATGTCAGTGTTGGGCGGCAGCGTGGAGAATAACGTGTTCTACATTAAATGAAGCCGTTTCACCAAACTAGCAGGCGAACTGTGGCTGGATTGGTTCTACCAGGTTAAACGGGCTGGATGATGCGCGGAGATTCTTCCGTTTCCTCTGTAGTCTAAACAAAGATCACAGAAACAGCTGCTGCAGTGTTGACTCCGTCTTTTCTTTATTGCAAAGTTTGAAACTGTATTCTGAGTTTATTGTCATTACTGCTTTTTTTGTTTCAGCCATCATTTAGTGTATTTCAAAGTTATAAAAGTTATAATGTTCCTTAGGAGAGGATGGACACAGCCACAGTGGGACATGAACTCACTCAGGTATTGACAACCATTTAGAGCAGGAATGGACAACTCTGGTCCTCAAGCGCTGGCTTCCTACAGATGTTAGGAGTTCCCCTGTAGTAACACACCTTGTGACCTGTGCAGAGCTTCACATCAAGCTCTGCACAATTACCCACTGATTGGGATCAGGTGTGTTGCAGCCTGGAGGCTCCTAATACCTGCAGGATGCCAGCCCTCGAGGACCGGAGTTGCCCATCCCTGATTTAGAGAGTCAGCTTTCTCATGATGTGTCATAATTCATTGTTTGTCAAGGGACAAGGGATTTCACTGTGACATGCCAATTTAAGCAACTGATAATATCTGGTTTCCACATGTTGAAGCTAAGTGGGATTAATTGGACTGACTTTTTTGGCAGTTATCAGTTGTCATTGCTTTTTTGTTTGTTTTTTTAACGTTTCGTTATCTTAACAGCGTGAGTTAGAAACTACAGCTTAATGAAAAGAACTGAAAATAAGATTGAATTAGGCTCAGAGGGAAATTACATTATTTAGTTTTTTGTTTTCTTCTTCAGGGCTCTTCCAGTTTTCAGGCTGTTTTTCAAATATGAGCAGTGAGGTGCTACTCTGTCTCTCTGAGCATCGTAGCTCTGCCGGTGGATGTAATCCTGTTTACAACAGGCTCCACAGAGCAACTTGGAACAGGCAGTGTTACCAGAATACGTAATAAACAGCTCATGATGGGAGAAACATCTTTGTCACATTAGTCCAACACTTCAATAATGGATGGGAACTGATGTCCCCCGTCCACCTTCTGTTTGGCGAGTTGCCCAAACAAAGTCAAATCAGCAGCCTCCAAACCAAATCCATAATGCCCGCTTTGCACGCAAAACGCATCCAGCTTAGGGCTGGACGATTATGGAAAAAAAAAAAAGAGAGAAAAAAAAAACTCCTCACATCCATTTCAACCACGTGCAGACCCACCTAGTGCGCATGTGCACCTGTAATCAAGTAAATCAGATCGGGATGAAAAACTTATCCAGCTGCTGGGGTTTGCAGTCGTGCATGGTGCTCCAAGCAAACATTAAACTATAATAGGCCGAAAGACGTCCATGAACATTAAACCGGCAGAAGAATGTGATTTAGAGCGGCCTCGTTACCGAGTACAGTAAAACGAAACGTAAGGTGATACGCACACAGCTGTGTTGCCTTCAAGGACATCTCGAAAATAACTATTTAATTATGCCATCAGCATAATTAAAGGATAGCTACTGAATCCAGGGGTCTGTTGCACGAAGCAGGTTCAACAAACTCTGAGTGTAACCCTGAACTCTGAGTTGATCTACTCGGAGATACAAAACTCGGAGTTTTCAGTCCCAGAGCAGCTGATTTGAGTTGGTTTAATCAACTCAGAGTAGTTCAACCCGGGGTTTTACATGTGCGCTACCAAGATAAAAAGCCAACATCAATTGAGCACCGAGTTGATGAGTCACCATGGTAACGTAGACGCGAGGGCGGGGCTGCGTTCACCATTGAATGGAGATATAACTTTTAAAGCCTCATATGACGAGTTTGAACTGCTGCTGCTGCAAGCAAAAAAAAAAAAAAAAGAAAGAAAGAAAGAAAGAAAGAGACGGCGTGGGAGAAGATTTAAGTGTTTAAAATCATAACGATGTGATAAGGTAGAACTATTTAATGGTAACGCGACAGTCTTGAATGCTGTCACTTTGATTCCAGCTGACTCTGAACACGATCATCTGGTTGGTCTAATGGTCTGCGCGCTCGCCAACCACCTGGGAGGCGGATGCTTGATTCCGATCTCTGTACTTGCATTGTATCCTTTTCATTTATTTAACTTGGGTGAAATCCCTCAGGGAGAAGCGCTTTTGTCGGCAGCAAAATAGATATAAATTAAATATAACCATCGCATTTCTCAAATGCTCTGCATCTCCAATAAAAGAAAAAAATCTATTGGCGAAAAAATGCAGGGCAATAAACAATATGCTTTGAGGGGAAAGTGTATGGCAACATAAAAAAGTCACACCAAGGATTGAACCACAGCTTTCCGCGTGATAGACATGCACCTTAATCATTTAGCCAGACACAGATACAGCTAAAAAGTTAAATGATCAGGCCAAACCATCCCTCGGAAACGGAGACAGGATGTCCAACTGTCATGAGTGGATGGTGATATTATAAATGTACGGACGGATCAGCTTGTGTATGTAGGTAACTGACTGTGATGTGTAACTGTAACGTCAGAAATGACAACTGTCGGAAATTAAACTTCTGTTCGTGGTCTGATAACGATCTCCAAATGTTTAACTCTTCCTGCAGCATCTTCATCCATGAAATCCTTATCGAAAGGACTCGTCTGTAACCTACCGACTCTGATTTATTTTAACATTTTTTATTTGAGACGGCAGCAGATAAAACTCACTGCTGACTGAATGAATGAATGAGGAAATAAAACAGTGAGTGGGGCTAAAATTGGGTGGAGACAGCAAGAAACTCAAGGTTTCTCCACATTAACCTGCTCCCGACTAGGTTAGTTTCAGAGAGTTTGTTACCATGGTAACTGACCGAGGGTTTAAATGACCCCTCTTTGTGCAACAGGCTAGAGTTACTCCTCTTTCCCTGGGTTGAGTTACCTACCTTTGTGTTACGGAAAACTCAGAGTTTCCCAAATTTCAGGGTTAAACAACTCAGGGTTTTCATTAAACCTGCTTCGTGCAACAGACCCCAGGTGTGCTTCGTTACAAAGCTATGATGATATTTTGAAAATAACATTCATGAGTGTGAAAAAGTTTTTTTCCAGTAGTTACTGTGATTTTAAACAGGAGTTGTTCAGAATGTGGCGTTTTTCATGGGAAAATGTGGCGAGTCCCTGGGACGCATAGATGGTGAGTTTACTGCGTCCTTTCAGATTTTTATGCATCAGAGACGCAGGACGTGTACCTACCAACGTCACTGTACATGGAATGTGCTGCGCAGATAAATTTGCCTTGCCTGTTATCACACCTGCTACTTTGTCAGATTGGAAGCCAAATGAACCCACTGCTGCTTGAGTCAGTGTGACTGCACCAGCTCAGACTTGTGCTGGGCTGAAATAAATCACAACAGAAGTGCTTATCAAAACATGATTGAGTTGGCTTTCAGATGTCTGAAAAGAGGCCAAGTGAGGAAGTTATCTGCCATCAAAAAAGATAGTGGTTTTGATTTAGTGATTATTTAGTAAGAGTCAGTTAAACGTAGAAGTTTAAACTAAGATTTATGTTTAACATCTCAAGAGCCACCTCCACTCGTGCACTGGAGTCCTTAAAGGCTTGAGATGTTCCAATGTGGTGGAACGTGAGAACGCACATTTCCATATCATTTGCGCTGGTTCTTCTAATCTACAGAGATATTTTCCCAGTAAAAACTCCAGACCACCAGTTCATGAGACAATGAACAAACATGTCAGCAAATGTTCCAGAGCATTTGCAGCTTTGGTGCACAGAAATGCATGTATATGTCCATGTGAGGGTTTTTCCCTTTCTGCTGACTTGGATGCTGCTTTCCACCTGCTCCGTGCAGGTTTTTATCAGGAGCTTCATCAGTACGTTGTACAGAAAATGGATATTTTCAAGCCTATTTCTGCACGACTTGCTGCTCTCTGACAACCATTCCCCTGCACCTCCTCACTCGATTGTGAGAACAGGAACAGTCAAAGAGAAACCAGACTAAATTCTGTCTTGAAATCTCAGGTTGTTGTTGTGAAAATGGCTTCAAAGGATTTGTAACATAATAGTGAAATTAGAAATAGAAAATTACTCATGAAGTCAGTTTAACTTTTCACAGAGGAACCATTTAATTTCAGAAAGCTCTTATCTGATATCTCAACACTATCACCCACACATAACATTTGCACTTTATCTTTCCACAGTATTAACTGATCCTTTAGTATGTGATGATGATATGAAACGGTATACGCTTTGATTCTCATGTGCGGGTGATCATTTATGTTGTTTTTCTCACACTGATTCAGATTCTTATAACTGACTATTTCAGTGTTTTTTGTGTGTTTTAGTACTGAGGTAAAATGTCTTTCATATGATGTCTTCTCTCTGCTTGTTTTTTTGCAGCCCATTGATGAGCTGCGAACGGTCGTATTTGACATCCTGAAGAAAAAGGATGAGATTCAAGGTAGAAAGCCCTTTAATATTATCTTTTTATACCTTATATATATCTGTATTAGGGGTGCAACGATACAAAAAATTCCAGGTTTGGTTCGATACTTGGCAGTGTCACAGTTCGTTTTTTTTTTTTTAATAAAACATTTTTTCCATGCCTTTTTTTTTTTTTTTTTTCTTTTCATTGTGCTTTTGTCCACAACAGCCTACCATCAGGGTCATACTTAACATGAAGACCAAAGTAGTTCCACACTGAATGTAGTCAAACGAGTTGCTGAATACAGATCCCACTCAGTTTTCCACACAGAGCTCATTGTCAGAAGAAAAGTTGATGAAATAAATGAAAAATTTTGTATTGTTTGATATTTGATACATGGTGGTCACGGTTCAGTACGGCCCTTCTGAACGGTTCGATACAAATACATGTGTTGTTGCACCCCTTATGCATATGTATGTATATATACATATATATATATATATATATATATATATATATATATATATGAAACCTTGGTTTCAGACCAGGGTAATTAATTCTCAACAAGATGACCGGCCAACCCAAACCGAGGAGCTTGTGCCTATAAGAGGGACAACTTTTGGTCTGAAACATGGCCGCCACCGTCTCCCCCCATATTTGTTTGCAGCGTGCATGGCCATGCGCCACATCCTAATGTAAAATACTGCAGCAGAGCTCCCATCACGGCATAAACAATAGAGCTTCATATGAAAGATACAGTTTTCTATAATCCAGATGATATACACCGTTATATCGTCCAGTTCCAGGAAACAAGCGGTTAATGGCGATTTTTACAGCCTCAAAGTTGATCTGATTCAGCCATTTTCTGTTGGATAACATATATTTTTTTAAAGATTTTTATCTGTGTACATTTATTTTTCTTTTTGTAATCAGCATCTGAAGAAAATCAAAAGAAGACCCTAATCCAACAGTTGAAAATACTCCAGAAAACCCAATGATGACCCCAAAGCCTGTCAGAGCTCTCATCAATGGGGAGAGAGGAGAGCTCGTCTGTTGTCAAGTACAAGATCACGGCAACTCCAGGGTAAGGTTACGTTTCTACTCTCTGTCAAAAAACAAACAAAGACTCTGTCACACTATTATTTTGTTTTATGGCCTCTGGCTTTGATGACAGCATCATTCGCTGTGAAATTGTTTGGTGAAGCTTTTGCAACATCATATTTATTTCAGTCCACAGTTGCATTCATTTTTCTTCAAGGTCTTGTGTTGACGATGGAGAGTCCAAAGATTCTCAGTGGGGTTCAGGTCTGGACTCTGTGAAAATGCTCCCAGAACCAGTCTTTCACAGTCTGAGCCCCATGAATCCTGCTGTCGTCATCTTGGAATAATACTGTGCCAACAGGGAAGATGGAATAACCTGCTCATTCACTGTACAGGCAGTCAGCTCTGTAATGTAAACATGACCAGACCTGAATCTAGACCTGGCCGACCCCAGATCATAGACTGCCCCCACAGGCTTGTACGGTTGACACAAGACATGATGCCTGCATCAATTCATCCTCCTCTATTCTTACCCTGATGCTCCCATCACTCTGGAACAGGGTAAATCTGGACTCATCAGGCCATATGATGTCCCATTGCTCCAGAGTCAATCTTTATGCTCAGAGTAAATTAAAACCTTTTTTTCCAATTAGCCTCTCTGATAAATGTTTGAAGACTATACAGCTGTTTAGTCCCAAACCCTTCACTTCCCTTTGCTTTGTGCTGGAATGTTCTTTCTTTCACAGTTGAACATAGCCCTGAGTTCTACTGTTGTTTTTTGTTTGTTACTGGTGATTTGATCGAACATTAAATCAGTCAAGATTTCTCTCCTTAGCCTTTTAAGACAATTGTTCCCTTTTATCCTTTCAGTTTTTGATAATGTGTTGGATGGTTTATAACCCAGTTTTTTTTTTTTTTTTTTTTTTTTTTTTTTTTTTTTTTTACTTGTCCTGTCCAGCATTGAAGCAAGCAGAATGGAAATCTGATTGCTTTATTCTGTTGAACAGTTTTGCTTTATCAGCGGAGCTTTATGAACATAAGGCTCCACTTGATATCATGTTTATTCATTTTATTTCTTTATTTAAACATTTGTCTATTACACCATTCCATTTCATACTGCTGGGCCTGACAAGGGAGAAATGAAAGTGAATAGAGGTAATGATAGAAAGTGAAACAGAGAGAGAGGAGTAAGGAAGAGGAAGAGAGAGAGAGAGAAAACATGAATCCACTTACACAGTTCACTGGTACATCTGTACCGCGATCCCTAAACAACCAAGGTCTCTGTTGGAAAACAAAACAAGCAATCCCCTACAGGAGTACCTGCAGGTGGCTTAAATATCCTCAGATCATACAAACACACGCAGAACTACGCAGAGAGAGGTACAACCTAGTCAGCGCAATGGGAAGTAGAGAAGAGGTACAACCTAGTCATCGCAATGGGAAGTAAAGAAGAGGTACGACCTAGTCATCGCAGTGGGGAAGCAGTGTCACAGTGTCAACATGCATAATAAAGGGTGCTCCGTGGTGATACAGTCATGCAGATGCAGCCTCGTCTCTGCAAGGAGGAGGAAGCCCGCAAGGCTCGCGACCCAGGCCCCCAGCAGCCACCCAGAGGCCCAGATCCCAGCTACCCCCCCCCAAAGAGCGGACATGCATCCCCCGAAGGGCGGCAAGCGGCCCCAGCCGGGAGCCCCCGCAGTCTGGAGGCCCAGGCCCCCAGCGGACCAAGACCAGCAGCTGCCGACCCCACCGGGCGCCGGGCGTCCCCCGGAGCGGAGACAGCGCCGGGCCCAGGGCCCAAGCGCCCAGGAGCAGCCACCCCCCCGGACCCGGGCGGCCCAACCGAAACCCAGGAGGACCGGACCCCCCAGACGGCGCCCCCCAGGGCAGGCCAGCCCCCCACCCCAAAGTCCCTGATACACCTGACACCAGGGCGCCACCACCTCTCCCACCCCCTACCCCGCCACCACGCTCACACACACTCCCCACACACCTACCCCAACACTGGGGCTGAAAGATATACCGTCACCGCCCCCCGCCGAGACACAGGCACCCAAGACATCAATACCGCAAGAGCAACCACATACAAGATACAGATCCCCCCTGCGCCCGCCCCGCACAAAAAACCCCGGAAGCCACAAACAAAACCGCACCCCCACCAAAGCGCCCGGCCCCCAACCAACCCGCAGCCACACCGCACCGCCCCGACACCAAGATGCCCGGCACAATACGAGGTACGAACCTCCGCCCACACCGCCGCCCTACCCAACACCTCCGTGTACCCCCCCACACGCATACACCCACCCACTCCGCTCTCTGACCTTACATCCCACACTCACTCCTCTCTCCACCCCCACTCTCTCCTCCCTCACCGTCCCACCTACCCCCCCTCCTCATACCCTCAACACACACAGCACTCCCCCACATAACTGCACCAACCCCTCCCCACCCCCCCCCACATCGCCCCCACCTCCCTATACCCCCAATACCCCATACAGTCCCCCCCCTACATGTCCAGCCCCGCCCATCCCTCTGACCTATCACACTCCCGCCCTTCCTTCCTTCAGCCCCTCACGACCATCCCTACTAGACACTCACGAGCATGCCACTCCTTCCTCCATCCCCCCTTTCCTTCAACCACTTACCCACATCTCCTCCCTCTTCCAGCCCAAGTTCCTCCCTCCCACATTTCCTCTTTCACACTCTCATTCATTATTCTCACATACCCACCTCTCTCTTGCCCATGCCCTCGGCCCCTGAGTGGTGCTGGGCGGGGAAGGGCCGCGAGTTCCAAGCCCCCACCGTTCCCCCCACCACCACCCCCCATCCTCCACCCCCGGACGCAGCAGGCCAGGCATCCCCCAGGCCAGCAGTCCCCCGCAATGCAGCCAGCCTTAACCACTGGCGCGTGAAGTCGCCACTGTCCCCCCTCCCCCAGTAGCGCCCGGGAGACCGGGGTATGAAAGGACCCTGTCCCCCCCCACCCCCACTAGATGTGGTGTAAGATGTGTGTTGTTTGCAGTTAAAACTAGGGGCAGTGCAATCATGCGGGAGTGGGGTCGCGTAGGGGGCATGTCCCCCCGACCGGCCCCTCCCTCCTACCACACACTATATGGCCCGCCCCTCAGAAGTGGTTGTGAGCTGTTGTTATTTTTGTGTTTGGGTGTCTAAGTGTGGTTAAAACTGGGGAGCAGGCTGCCTCTAGACGTGGCAAGCAAAGGCACTTTGGTGCCCTCCCTCACCACGCCCGCTTGACACGCTCCCTCCCCAAAACCCTACGTGTGTGTGTGTGAGGTAGAGGGAGGGGGGGGGGGGGTCTTGGGAAGGGAGACCAGCGGGGTATGAATTCCCCCCCCCTGGAAGAAGAGCCGTTACCGGCATTAGGTGCCCCTGCCTCCCGGGATCCCCCCAGGGCAGAAAGGGCAGGCATGGCCGCCCCCAGGCCGGCGTCCGGCGTTCAGCACAGAGGGGCCAGCCTCAGCCCCTGGGGGCGCTCGGGCACGCCAGGCCAGGGAGGGGGAAAAGGGACGGAAGCGGAAAGGGTCGGCGGAGGGGCCAGAGTCACCGGCCCAACATCCCCAGGCCTCGCAAACCCCCCAAGAGGCACGCAGAGCTGCTATTTTTTTTTTTTTTTTTTTTTTTTTTTCTTTTCTTTTTCTCCCCCCCCCCCCCCTTTCCTCCCCCCCCCCCCCCAACCTGACACACACAAACCCCACCAATGCACCACCACCCCCGCACCCAAACACCCATCATCCATGCACCCCCACCCACCCACCCATCTCCACACCCCCCACAGGCAGCCACACACACACACAACCGCATTCCGCCCCCCTCCAGTCCACACACCCACCTACACATACCAAGGACGGGGACCGCGGGGCCACCAGCCCCCCCCCACGCCACAAGTCCACCGCCCCCAGCCCCCGGACCACTCGGGGGCCGACCCGTACGAGACCACCAGCGCAGGCCAGCCCCAACCGACACAGCGGCCAGGCGGGACAGGCACCCGGCGTGGAAAAGACCCGGCCACCCCGCAGCCCCCCACCTCCACACACTAGAGCTGAACGATGTGGACAAACCCCACACCCCGACAGCCACGCCAGACCCCCCAACATCGATACGACACGACATGACCACGGGTCCGCCGAAAACCAAGCACCCCGGCGGAAAGCGCAGCTCCGTCCGCGACCCCCAGAGCCCCACACGCAGGACAAGCACAGGGGGGAAATCCACACCCCCCACACGGCCGCTCCCGCGACACCAACATCCCGGATGCCCACATCCCGACACAGACACGACAACGATACACCCCCCAGCCCCACCACACACACACCCCCACCAGCACACACACCCGCACGCACACAGCAGAGGCGCCCCGGCGCAGTGACCAGACGTCACCAGGTCGTGAGGACCGGCCAAATCCAGAGGAGGCACGCCCCGCCGGCCCGCCCCCCCCCCAGCGCCAAGCCGGGTCCCCCGGCCCCGGAGGCAGGGGCCACCCCGGAGCACCGGGGCCCAGGGCCCCCCGCCCCCCCCGCCCCGGGACGAGCCCGGCCACCCGGCGCCAGCCCGACAGCCCACCGGCCAGGGCCCCACCAGCGACCCGCCCACCGCCGCAGAGCAGCCCCAACCGCTGACCCTCATGCCCCCCATCGGGCTGGATACAGCCCCGCCCCAGCGGCGAGGCAGCCCAGACCCCCCCCCAAGTCAACCGCCAGGGATCCATAGCCATCAAGCACTCGCCGGCACCCAACCCCCACATCGCCGAGGCCGCTCTCCTACACCAACGTTAAGTGATGGAGCTAATCACAGGGGGATAACCAGTTATAACCCAGTTTTAATAGCTTCTGAATCTCTTTAGATGTTTCAGAAGGGTCAGAGTATTGGCATCAGGAAAAGAAAGCATCTTTTTCCCAAACACAGGATGTGTCTTCTTACATGTTTTTTAAAAAATGAGAGGCTACTCACTGTTTCAGTTTGGGTTAAATAGCTCGTTGCAGCTAAAACATGATCTTCCGTGCAGTAATTGTCCTCATACATATTTGCTCAGGTAATTCCGGATGATGACTTTAATTAGTAAGCAGCTAGATATTAAAACTTTTTCACCCAAGCCACTTTATGATCATACATGATACTTTTAAATGCCTTTTTGTTGTATTCTCCTCCTTGTTTTCTTCTTCTTGTACTCCCTATTTCCCTCATATTTAATCAGAATACAGAATTTACTCAATTCTTGTTAAGTGAACTTGAAGGTTTCGGGATAACTAAAGCACACCCATCATTGATTAGCTTTGCCACTGGGGTGTTGCAAGTTTTAAAGTGTTACCAGATGTGCCTGAATTTTTCCATAGTAACAGTAGAGCTATGTCATCTTTAGTCTGTGAGGCTCTTACGGAGGATGAGTCTTAAACTGCGTAACATGGAGGACTGATAAAGCTGTTGTCATAGTTAAGAAAGATTTGACAATTAGTTCCAAGTTAGTGGTAATAAAAACATTTTCATAGATTTGGTAGAAACATTGTGGAAGTTGGCTAAATTTGAATTATATTTAATTATTTTCTTCCATTCGTCCTTTAGCGGCCCTCCTAGCCAACAGAGGGAGGCAGTACGGGTCAACGGGCAGGAGGTTCGCTTCTTCACCCCAGTGCGCCGCTCAGTGCGAATAGAGAGGGCCTCGCTTCGATACCCCACCTCCCTACAGGACCACGACGTCTGTGTCGCCTCCTACAATGATCTGATCTCCGAGGAGAACGATGAAAGATGTGAGGAGCCAAGAAATGGCGAAAGCAGCCAGTCTCCGAGCGACACGCTGTACATTTACAGAGAGAACGAAGCACTCCAAGATAAAGTGTTTGTCCAGCTCGTCTATGACAATGATGCATAACCTCATCTGCATTAAACACAACATGATGAGATAAAAAAAGTTAGATGCATGTGTGGCAGTTGACGGTCCTGTCACTATGCCTCCGACTGATCATGCGCCCTGGCTACTTGGCCACAGGGATGTCCCTTTGGCTGAATGGTCAGCGTGCACGACGTTCACCCGGGAGTCTGGGGTTCAAACCCCGCCCGGGCCCTCCGTTGCGTACCCTGCCACACATGCATTGTTTGGTGTCAGATCTCACATTTCTCTGAATAAAAGATGGATCTGGTTTCTTAAAGTTAGACAGTTATTTATTGTTCATGTTCATTGGGAGGTTGTATTTTTGTTTTGGCTTGGTTTTGCTTGTCCAAATAATGCTTTGTAAATAGTATTGTACTTTTTTAAACAGATAAATGTGCTCCTCAGTGATCCTAGTCTAACATGCGGGTGTTTACAGATCAGAAGCAGAAAAGTTCATGACACAACCCGAAAGTTTCACCCCCACACACCTGAGATACGAACTGAGTCATAAGTAGAAAGATTGTATTGATAACCTTTCAAATCTGTATTGTATTCAGTATTTTTCGACTAAATTTTAATAAAGTTTCTTGTGGGAAATGTAAAGCAACATTTATAGCTCTACTTTGATGGTTTTCATTGACCACAATTTAGTTTTTATTGATCTGTTTTTAACAAGGCATCCTTTAACCCTACTGTCAATGATGGATAATTATCAGTGATGGTTTTGATTTATTCAATTACTAATCTAACTCGATTAAGAGTTTATCGTACTTTTCACCTGATTTAGACATTTGTAGCCCTTTATTTAAACGTGACTAATTGCAGCAGCTGCAGTGCAGACCTTTAGCTCACCTTTACAGGTGGTTCAACCAGTTACCAGTTACGCAAACACTAGCATGAGTGATTCAGCCGCCTTCACTCATTTATAGACATCCAATGAAGCAAAGCAGATGAGGAAGGGATCTCACTTCCACACTCTCCTTTCACTCTTGAAATGTTTCAACTAAACTCATCATGTCAGGATGTAACCTTTGTTTTTGGGGAAAAACTTGGAAGTCATTAGTGTTTAAGTTTAACTCAAGGAGTGTTGATCTCAATTATCATATGAATGAAATAATAGATTTAAGTGTGCCAAAACAAAGTCAGTGCAAATACACTGGCCAATTTATTAGGTCCACCTTCTAGTACAGGTTGGACCCTTTTTCCTCCAGAACCACCTTAATTCTTGGTGTCGGATTCGACAAGATATTTGAAACATTCCTCAGAGATTTTGCTCCATATTGACATGATAGCATCACACAATTTCTGCACATTCATGATGAGAATCTCCCGTTCCACCACATCCCAAAGCTGCTCTGTTGGATTGAGATCTGGTGACTGTACAGTGAAGTCATTGCTGGAGATGAGTTTGGCATACAGTGGCCTGAACAAGCTCTGCTTCCTACCAGGCTACGTTCGCTTCATATATTTCTGTATTAATTTAACTTAATTAGCCATTTTAGAGCAGAAAGCCCAGGATTACCATTTAATCTAGGTCATAGCAAGTCAAAAACCCGCTTTTTGGAATACCCTCCTGGTCTGAGAGATTCAGATATTTGTAAACGCAATGCCAAGGTGGAAAAACATCTGCAATGATGATAGAAAAGCAGTTGTTGCTTCCCATTAATCTGGGAATGGTTATTTTTAGAAGTTATTTTCCAAACCATTTCCATCATTACAGAGAGAACGATTATCCACAATTAGAAACATTCTAAATTGCAGTCAATCTTCGAAAGAGTAGAGAACCCAGCAAGTTTAGTCCCAAAGTGAGATTCTACATTGTTCAGAGAAACAAAAAAAGATCCCGAGAGCTACAGACTCTGTGAGCCTCAGTATGTTAAATGTTAAAGTTCATGACAGTTCAACTAGAAAAAGGCTGAAACTGAAGTCATCTGGAAAGGTTATATCGGAAAGCCTCTTCTCTGAAAATAAGATAAAAAATTGAAGATGTGTGATGATGAAGTGCAGCAGCATTTTTGCAGTAAAAATCCTGTCCTGCAGTTGTTCCAACTCATCACTAAACCAGCTGGGTTTAATTAGCAGCTCCTCTGCAGGTAGATGAGCTCGTTAGTGAAAACACCTGTTCTACATGTACATGCAGATCCAAAATCATGGCAGGATTTTTACTTTCTGCATTGTGTTCAGCTTCGATGCTCCACGTGCCTGGAAAAAATCACTCAGAAAGCCTCAGATCAACTGAAACACTAATTTCATTCACATCCAGGTTAAAGACCCACCTGTTCTCAGCTGCATGTACATAGATTTTATTCTCTTTAAAATGTTCTCTCTTTGTTTTTATTTTAAATCATGCTTTAATTCTTGTATGTTTTTAATGCTTTATTTTCTTCTGCAGCACTTTGAATTGCGGTGTAAATGAAATGTGCTCTATGAATAAACTTGCTTTGCCTTTTTGGCATCAGTTTTCCACCTCTACATTTTGGTGCTTTGCTTTCTCCAAACACCTCATTGAATCAAACATGAACTGGGAGGAGCAAAACATGTAAACATGACTTATTACTGCTAAGTTTTTTTTAATACTGGGGCTGTACATTTTTCCTAATTAAAGAAATGAAATAAAACTGTATAAAAAAATACCTGAAGTACCTGCAGTCTCCCTTTATGGCCACCCAGAGGGAGAAATTTCTCTTGTCTTTCCAGTTTCCTACTTTGCTGAGAATTTGTTAAATAAATCTGTTGAATCAGGGGTTCCACAACCTTATACAGTCATGAGACATTTCATCATATATATATTACATATTTCAGCATTTATATTCAATTACCTTGTTTTTCAACGTAAAATAAAGATTTTTCCCAGTACGAGTCAAAGGTGAACATCCCTGGTCCACCTGTCCGGTGGTTGTTCCAAATAATCACTAAACCAGCTGAGCTTAATTAACACAGCTCCTCTGCAGGTAGATGAGCTCGTGGAAAAACATGTTCTAAATGTACAGACAGATCCAACGCAGGACTTTTACCTTCTGGCAGATGAAATGTTCGCTCCTGCTTCCAGTTAACTGCAGCTTACTTCTTTAGAAAGTATTTAACTTTCTTTTCTTTTCTTTTCTTTTCTTTCTTTCTTTTCTTTTCTTTTCTTTTCTTTTCTTTTCTTTTCTTTTCTTTTCTTTTCTTTTCTCTTTCTTTTCTTTTCTTTTCTTTTCTTTTCTTTTCTTTTCTTTTCTTTTCTTTTCTTTCTCTTTCTTTTCTTTTCTTTTCTTTCAGACAATTGCAATAACGTGGTTTTCTTTTTTTGAATAGTAATAACATGATGATGACATACTGTCAGCGATTTGGTGACGTAGCTTACGCCTACGTCAGCTCCTTGGCCCGCACTACTACGACTATTTAACTGAAAGAGCAAACTCGGCTGCGCATCCACGCCGTTATACCTCCACCAAAGCCTCCACTTCAAAGTTTCGCAGGATTTTACTGACGGTAAGAAACATGCATCCGTTTATTCTTGCATGCATGGATCTTGTATACTCCCCCTTTTTGTTTATTTGGTTTTTGCATTTTCCAACGACTGTCGTATCGCTGCAGTGAATTAAGGGATCTTTTATCCTGCAGCTGACCATGAAAAAAGATTCAGAAAAATCGACATTAGTTTGCGGGGACATCCCACCATTTTTCAGGAGCTGCAAGAGAGTAAAGACTGGATCTCAAACTCTTTTATAGTCACTTTCCTGCAGGTTTTACAGATTTTTCCTGCTCCAGCATATCTGGTTAAGAAGAAAATGACCCAACAATTTAAGTTCCACACCAGTTGAGTCGGGAGTGTGGAAGCAGTTAAACATCTAAAACCTTCAGGACAGTGGATGTAGTATTTTTTTTTTTTTAGCTGCTTTATGACCAAAGGTTTAATTGCAGTCCTAACTGAATGTGTATGTGTGCTCGTTTTGTTTAACTGATAAATTCATGTGTTTTGGGGAGGTGACAGAAGAGACTCGGAATGAAGAGGCAGGAGAAATGAACATTTTAGAAATCTATTATGTAACTATTTTAAAGCAAAATATTCTGTTTTCTTTTTAAGCTCTGTTCCTGTGACAGATCTTTTGCAGTTGAGTATAAATGACCTGTTGATCTTTAATTGCAGCAATACTGCCACTGAGCTGCCTCTTCTGCTCCATTTAAAAACTCTGCAGGCACATTTTTCAGCTCTGACAAGTGCTGACCAGTAAGCAATTTTTTTCCCCTCTTTTTGACAAATGGAGTGCAGGCAAGGCAAGTTTAATTGTATAGTACATTTGATGTACAGAACAATTCAAAGTGCTTTACATAAAACATTATAAGAAAAGGGGGAAAAAAAATAAAAGGAAGAATTAAAAAAAAAAAAAATAAAAGATAAAAAAAGGGAAAAAAGGGAGTGGGGATTTAAAAATATAAAAAAATCAGAAAGAAGGGGGGAAGGGGGGATAACTAAAATAAAAAAACAAGGTTTAGGATCTGGGAGTTTTGGAGTTAGAAGGGAAGAACTGAAGAGTTCCACGGTGGATGGGGAGGAAAGAGAGAGATAGAAAATAGGGTGGGAGAGGTACACGGGAAGAGGGCCAGACATTCAGAGCTTTATAGATCAGCAGCAGAACCTTAAAGTCTATTCTCTGATGGACCGGCAGCCAGTGTAAAGACCTCAGAACTGGACTGATGTGGTCCACTTTTCTGGTCTTAGTGAGAAGTCGGGCAGCAGAGTTCTGAATGAGCTGCAGCTGTTTAACTAATTTTTTTAGGTAGACCAGTAAAGACGCTGTTACAGTAGTCAAGCCGACTGAAGATGAATGCATGGACTAGTTTTTCCAGATCTTCCTGAGACATCAGATCCTTTATCCTTTAGATGTTCTTCAGGTGATAGTAGGCTGATTTAGTGATCGCTTTGATGTGTTTTTCAAAGTTTAGGTCTGAGTCCATCACTACACCCAGATTTCTGGCCTGATTGGTGGTTTTGGTATGTGGATGGACTGAAGTTCTGTGACAACCTGCTGTTGTTTCGCTTTTGGCTCCAAAAACAATCACCTCAGTTTTGTTTTTGTTCAGCTGAAGAAAGTTGAGGCACATCCAGTCATTAATCTCATCAATACATTTACCAAGAGCCTGTACAGGGCCCCGGTCTCCTGGTGATACTGTAATATATAGCTGTGTGTCATCTGCGTAGCTATGGTAACTAATATTGTTGTTCTTTATAACCTGGGCCAGTGGTGGCATGTAGATATTAAACAAAAGAGGCCCCAGGATAGAGCCCTGGGGAACTCCACAGGTCATTTTTGTCCGCTCAGATGTAGAATTACCTACTGACACAAAGTACTTCCTGTTCTCCAAGTACGTTTTGAACCAGTTTAGTACAGAACTAGAGAGACCCACCCACTCCTCCAGTCGTTGGAGTAATATAATGTGGTCAACTGTATTAAATGCAGCAATGAGATCCAGTAAAACCAACACTGACATTTTTCCAGTGTCAGTATTCAGACATATGTCATTCATGACTTTGGTCAGAGCAGTCTCGGTGCTGTGGTGCTGTCTAAAACCTGACTGGAAGACATCATAACAGTTGTTTTCTCTTAAAAAATCATTTAGCTGGTGAAAAACTGCTTTTTCGATGATCTTACTTAAAAATGGGAGATTGGAGATCGGCCTGTGGCTGCTCATCTGTGTCTTGTCTAGATTCTCCTTTTTTTAGCAGAGGTTTGATCACAGCTGTTTTCAGTGACTCTGGGAAAACACCTGACGTTAAAGAGGAGTTCACAATCTGAAGAAGATCTGACTCCAAGGTCTGTGAGACCTTTTTTAAAAAACAGTGGGCAGGATGTCCAAACTGCAAGAGGAGGAGTTCAGTTGATGCAAGATGTCCTCCAGTTCTTTGCTAGTAATGGGATAAAACTGTCATGGTGTCCAGTTTAAGTGCTGCGTGCTAAAATGCTTCCTTTTTGTCTTTGGACCAGAAAACCAGCATGTTAACCTACGTTCTGCTAACGGCTGAAGATAAAATGGTTCAGATTGAGATGCTGAAGAATAAGCCGACGCTGTGTGCGGTTGATGCTTATGAGATGGGTAAGATTTCTTCTACTGTTTAAAAACAATAATAAAACTCTGACAACTGCATGCGTGGAACTTGTGCAATCCAGTCTCACTGGAACTATTTTAACTACTGACCACAAAAATTCTCACATGAACTGCTTTCACTTGTGCACCAAGGTGTAGTGGCAACAGTGGTGGCCTCAGAATCCTCCAGCTGTGCATACAATCAGCTTTCTAGAACGTGATCCTCACAGTGTTGCTGGGTTTATTTAGATGATGAACACTTCAGATGAGAAAACGGTAAAAGGTCCTGGAAGAATTTCACTTTCTTATGGACACGAGCCAATAACTGTGGGATGTTGGGACAATTGGTGTGTAGATGGTCGGGATATTTTTAGGTCCTGGAACAAGGCAGGATGTTGGAGACATGATGTATAATCAAACACTGTAGTTCTGCACATTTTCAGAAGCCAGGGGCTGACACTCTAGAATAAACTATCAGAAGTTTCCTGTGCTCCTAAAGCATTTATTAAAGATTTGAGTGCACTATATTGTGCATTAAAGCTGCAGATGCAATGCAAATGGATATTTACTGTAGCTGCAGTTTTGTTCCTTGTCTGAACTCGACTGACTAAACATGCTGGGAATGGGAAATGCAGTTCATCAGCTCTGATGCAGAGATGTGTTGTTTCACCACACTCAGCAGTTTTCTGTTTTTAAAAACTTTGCAACATTCCAGAAATGTCTCGAACACTGAATTGATTTCAGAGCTTGCAGGCGACACTTTCATTATGTCACAGAAAATGCACAACACAGGCTGTAAAATTTTACTTGTAGATAATGAGCTCAACAAAGCAAACAAAGGGCAGGCTGAGATGGAAATCTCATCTTGAGATCCCCCCCTTTTTTTTTTTTTTTCTGTGTGTGTGTGTGTGTGTGTGTGTGTGTGTGTGGACTATTTAAATTTTGTGCAGATTTGGTAACTATTTGCATTTTTGGATGTTGAAAATTGGACAGTTGTGGAGATGTATAATAACTTTTTATATATATATATGTATATATATATATATATATATATATATATTTTTTGGTTGGAAGTGATAAGAAAAACAAAACTGTCCTGGACACAGAACACCTTTCCCATGAACAGCAGACCAGAATGTCTGCAGAAGTCTTTTTCAACATTACAAAAAACACATGATATAGTGACTGTCTGAAAAAGTTGCTCAAAACAAACTTTTTAGCTTTGGAGCCCCATCATACTTGTTTGGTTTTTTTCACATTTTTTTTGAACCACAATTCAAAATCAATCTCATGATTTTCATAGAATTTTTATTTATGATATAATATACTTTATAAATCCCAATTAGAGCGCCAATTAGGAAATTTTGTTCTCTGCATTTTAATCCTGCAGTTGAACCTGAGAGCATTGGGCTGCGATTGAAGTGCCCAGGGAACAGTTGGTGGGGGTTGAGGACCTCGCTTAGGGGTCCACAGTGGTTCACCTGAGTGCTGTGTTGGTGACTCGAACCCAGGTCTACCACACTAAAGCCAAAATTACTTGTCAATTTCCACTTATTTCACAGATTTTTTTTCCCCCTCCTTTAATTGCAGGGTAGGAATAATTTTGAGGACTACTATGTGTGTCTAGGAAGTCTAATCTAATGTGTTAAGGTGAAAATGTACTTATTTTTCTTTTCAGAGGCAGACAAAAACGTGGGAATTCAGCCACGCAACACAAACCAAAACCAAAAGGCCTTTCTGTTTTCTCATAAGATGGAACATTATTGTTTGAAGGTGGATGGAAACAACCTGAGGGTAAATATCTCCTTTAAATGCAGCACACGTTCACTTTTTGTTCTTAAAAAAAAAAAAAAAGTCATTTTAATGTTGTGAAATCTAATGAATATGTTTTACAACCTTCTTTAGTTCGGTGAAGCTTTATCTAATTTTTTGTCTCAACATCTCTTATTTAGTGGGAATGTGTGAAATATTAACTTTCTACCACTAAAAACTGTTCTTATACTCTGAGATCAAATGAATGATTGGATTCATAGAACAACTTTCACTTCCTGCGCTTGATATTTGCAGCAGCTCTGGTTTGTGCATGAGCTATTTGAGGCTTGTGGTTTAGATTTGCTTGCCAGTGCACTGAAGAAAGGAGGGAAAAAGGAAAATATGTCCTAGACCTATTTTATCTTTAAACTAATTTTTTGAAACATGAAGTTTAAAATGCTGATGTATAACACTGAGGCACAAAATAAAAATGCACAAGTAAAACTGGCTGATATTTCTACCTTTGCTGAGCTTACGCTGCTAAATGCTGCTTTATTTATTTGATAGCTGGAGCGGAGGGAGAAGCCAGACCATTACGAAGATGGCTATTGGTTTGAGAGGGTTAACCTTGCAGGAACCTGCGAGTACGGCCTAAAAACTGTGGGTGAAAACCCGCAGTACATCATCATAACCCAGTCCAAGCTGCCCGTATTTGGCCTCGCTCAGACCAGTGACGAAATCTGCCCATTCAGACACACATAGGTAAGTTTCAACCAAATAGATAAAAATCTCAGTCATCATGGTAAAAGGTGGAAAGTCAAGGAAACTGAACATGTTAACCAAATCTTAGAGGAATGTTAACTTTAAGCTTAAAGGGAATAGAGGCAGGATTAAGAAGTGAGGCTCACGAGTGATGCGACTGCTGCTGCAGGGAACTGCAGCCACCAACCAAGCCAACACGGGAGTGTGCACAAACAGATGCATGATGTTTGCTACGCTGAAAGTCTTTTTATTCGTAGTTCCACTTTTTAGTGTCTCTTAGTTGATCTGGATTGTTTACTGACGACAGAAGAATCAATAACTATCCTTACAGTGTTTGAATTTCCCGCGACCGTCTCCTTCCTGGATCAAAACTGTCGGACGCGTATGCAGCGTCAATGACGTCACAACCGCAGGACAGCGCGGGAAATTCGACCACCTAACTGCAGAGCATTATGCAGCACACAGCCTGTTCAAGGCAACGGAGAGACGTGGGTGGGCTCGTTCTTTTTGCTAACGCTTCATCAGATCATTAGCATTAAAAAAACTGGACATACATTGTTTCACAATTCCTGCCTCTTGTCCCTTTAAAAGTATATTGTTGCGTTCATGCTGTCATTTAAGCCAAAATTCAGTGCACTGAAAGTACCAGGATGCTGCCCTATAACGGCCAAAAACGAAGTGCAAAACAAAGCACACTATCACTAAACGGACGCCATCTTGCTGACGTAGTGGAGGGGGCGGGACTTTCAAACTGCTTTCAGAGCTGAATAATGGCGGTGAACTAAGTGGTGGTGACCCCTGCTGCAGCGGAGGTAGTACTGTACTGATTTAAGTAACGTTTATTAAATGATTAGATATAATTACTAATGTATATTGTGGCTACCAAGCTGTTCACTCCCTGATGACAGTTATGATCTGGTCATGTGTTTGAGGCTGCGGTTATACTGGCTCAGAGTTAGCTCACGTTAGCGGGCAATGCTAGTCCGTCACTTCCTGTATGTGCAGTGCTCTATTCGGGTCAGCATTTAGAGACAATAGTGTGCACTACAAAGTACACAGTGTGCACTATGCACTGAATTCCAGTGCACTCGGGCAAGTGCGCAGTTTGAGACACGGCTGTAGTCAGAATAAATGGTGAGATGGTGATTGTTTAGCTGGAATAAGAAGCGCATGTTCCAGCTTTTTTCCAGAAGTGTGCCCTTTCTGGCGGCGAGTGAAAGTAACGCTAGTGTCGTGCACACGCATACGAGCTGCTTCGACTGCATTGATCTTTGAGTGCATTGTGGGCTAAACTAGTCTGAGTTAGTCACAATGTCGACTGAGGTAATTGTTATAAATCTGCTTGTTTACGGTTTGAAACGTGAATTAAATAAAACTGTATGCTAACTGTAACAGGCTAACACTGACTTGTGGATTAAAATTTCCAAATTGAAAAGACCAGGATTACGTTATGAACTTACTGAATCAACTAAATGTAACCGGCAGCCAGAGTGTATCTCATGTCTGAATCTAATGCTTTGCCAGTGGATTGAAACTCGCTAACGTGTGTGATGTCACTGACGTTTTATGCTTCAAGTGAAAAGCTTCCTGTGTCTGTTGCGCTGCTTCTAATGATGCATCCACTTCCCCACCCTCTCTGTGTTTTTTTCTCCTGCAGGTTATCCAACAACATCCTGGGTGGAGGTAGGATCTTCCTCTCACATCGTCCAGACCTGCTCCAATGTGGATTAATTACATTTTAAAACGGACTCTAATATCAAACTTGGGCAATGCTCCATTTTCAAGCTTATCGGTCTTCATTCTGTACTTTTCTCACACATTTCCCATTGTTGAATTTTCTTAAGATTGTTATTCAAACTATCTGAAGATAAAATGTTCTCTAAAGTTGTATATGTGTTTTAATGGGGCTCTAAATGATTAATCACCAGCCAATATGGCTTGTAGCTACCTAAAGTTAGCAGCCAGTCAGAATTTTCACCGAGAAGTTTTATTTCCTGGGAGAACAAAAAAATTTTGTCAACTGAATGTATTTCATCATATGTGTGTAAGTTTTTATTGACTAATGAAAATGACCAACTGTTTTCTGACATTATTCAGCTGTACTTGTTCATAGAGGCAGTAGAAACGACGCCATGCATGCTAAAGGAAGCACGTATGACCCAGGGGTCTGCAACCTGTGGCTCTTTGTTTGAGCTGATGTTATTGAGCCATTGTGGAAGGTACAAAGAACCAGCTAATGATTTTAAATATAGATACAGCGACAATTTCCTGCTCTAGCATTTTTTTTCATGAATTAATTGCATTGAATTTTCATAACATGACAATGTCAGTAATATTTTTTTTTAGATCTATATTTCTTGTCATTAGTTTGCAAAACATGATTTTCTCATACACAATTTTTTTTCATTAATATCTTCATCCCATAAAAGCAAACCTATCAATCCTCCTTTTCGCAAAATTTTGGAATTTGTTCATTTAAAACCTAAAAATATAAATAATTGTGGCTTTTAAAAAATTGCAACAACTTTCCTACTGTAGAGATTATGAAGAAAAATGTTCAGCGCTACAAATGTCGCAGGACTTAAGACAATTTAAAACAAGTTTTATTCGACTGGGTTGAGGTAACAAAAGGCTCTTTGGATGTAAAGGTTGCCGACTCCTGATATGGCCAATGGATTTATGATGCATCTTGGAACAGAGATCGGGGGAAACGTGATGGCAGTGCCAGCACAAACACCTGGAATGATTTACTTCATCACCTGCCAAACTGGATAATAATGCATCCATCCCCTTTTTGAATTTTTTTTTTTTTTTTAGCTTAAAAACTAAAAAATATATATAAAATTGTGACTTAAAACAAAAAAAAAATACAGCAAATTTCATAAAGTGAAGATTTATAAAGTTTATTTCTCTAAGTCCTGCAACATTTGCAGCTCTGAACATGTATTTGCTTGGGTTGAGGTAATGAAAGGATCTTTTGGATGTGAAGGCTGCAGACTCCTTATATAGCCAATGAATGGTGGAACAGTTATCAGGGGAAATGTAGCGATGGTGGCACCAAGACAAACACCTGAAATGACTGACTTCATTCATCACCTGCCACACTGGGTTTAATTTAAACCCACATTTGGCAGGCTGTTGGATGCTGGAGCCCTTAAGATGGGAAGAAAGGGTTTTAAAATGTGAATATTTTTATTTTTCCTCATATTGGCTCCTTACACGGCAATTATAACTGTTTTTTCTTGTATTGCTGACACTGAAAAATAAAAGCTATGTAAAATTTTTATGTATTTTGTATACCAACTCTAAAATTTTATAATAAAACATTTTAATATGCTTTAAAGGTGTGGAGCTGTGTTTGACCGAACTGTGAAGGTTTACTTACAAGAAAAGGTAGAGTATGTGAGCCTGCTGGCAGCCTCCTGATCAAGCAGTGCCAGCTGTAGCTATGTAGAAGAAAGGGTGATATTTGAGCAGTGAGGGTAGTCTTGAGACATTCAGAGCATTTTTGGGAATCTTGGAAGTGTTTGTCGCAGAGCTTATGGATGTTACATTCTGGGATTGTGAGCCGGTCAGAGTGGAGAAGAGGCACAGTTAGATAAAATGGAAAACAGATGCGCCAGGAATCCTGCTAGAGAGCAGGAGGAGGAGGACACAAGGGAAGACACGTGGATTTGGAAACTCGTGACAAATATTGTGTTATTCGTTTGCTGTAGATATGAGAAATGTGACAATTTTCGTCACACACCACAAACATTATTTGCTTATGAAAGTCAACTGGAACCACCTCGAGACAAAGTAAACCTGTGGACGCTTCCTCTGAGAGGGATTGTTTTGACAGATTTAGGTATTAATGTTGCGCAACTGCTACTGAAAAAGAGTTTTTTTCCGCTGGAAGCAGTAACTGGGAATATGTTACAGTTAGTGGTCCCACCTATTAGCATTGTTTTTTTAACTAGTCTTGGCAGTTTTAAATTCCTGTTTTGTCCCTGCAGGTTGGAACAAACATTGAATATTAACCCCTGGATGACTGTCACAAATTTACAAGAAACTCCTGTTACATTTTTTTTTAAAAATCAAGCTGATTCATTTTAATTTTTTACTCACCCATGTGTTCCATTTTTATTTGGATTTATCATCTTTATTAGTTTTTCATTTAATATATAACTATATTTTCTTTTATTCCAGTCTTTTTTCTTTTTGTTAGTTTTTTCCCTGAACTTTATCCCCATACTTACTTAAAAAAAAAAGTATATATATATATATATATATATATATATATATATATATATATATATATATATATAAAGGTGAATCAATATCAATTCAGTCAGGGTTAAGGGTGCCTGAACATTGTGTCAAACCTAAATCTAGTTGGTAAGATTAAGTATGGAAATGAAACTGGAGGGGAAAAAATCAAAAGGGAAAGAGATAAAAAAAAAAGAGATTATAAGATTTCAAATCCAAAAATATTCTTATTATGGACTACTAAATAAAGATGGGAAGAAAAAAAAAAAAAAAAACTAAAAAGAGAAGAAGGGGGAAAGAATGAAAAGAAAAAAAAAAAAAAAAAAAAAATTAGTGATATTGCCCCAAAAATTAAATTGCAATAAAAATTTGCAGAAGGTGTTGAAGATCTTAAAAGACTGTGAGGGGAGAGTGAAAAGGGGTGCAGATTGAGGGGGGGGAGGAGAGAAGCAAAAGAAGAGGGAAATAAAGAAGGAGAAGAAGAAGGGAGGGAAGGTGGGGGGGGAGGACTGGGGAGGTGGAGGGAAGGAAAAAAAAAAAAGAGGAAGAAGAGGGGAGGAGGAGGAGGGGGGAAAATGCACACACTAGAGAATAATGGGAAGGAGGGGAGTGAGGGGTAGGAGGGGGGGGGGGGGAGTGAGTAGAGAGAAGGAAAAGAAAAAGAAAATAATCAGGATAAAAAAAAAAAGAAGGAAGAATGGATAATTTATATATTAATAATTTTTTATATTATAAATAATAATGATAGGAAGAAAAAAAAAAAAAAAAAAAAAAAGAGAGGAAAGAAATGTTAATTTATTCCGAGGATGAAAGAAATTTTATTTTTTTTTTTATCCATCTAAAACAAACTGTGTTTCTGTTTGAATATTTTCTCATTGTGAAATGGATGCCTGCAACACATTGCAATAAAGCTGGGACAGGAGTGTGTTTACCACCGTGATAAAAAAAAAGTAAGAAATTAGGAAGGGGGCAAAACCTTTTTCACACAGCTGTATATATATATATATATATATATATATATATATATATATATATATATACAGTATATATATACTATATATATGTATACAGTCTTCAAAATTATTTATACACTCCAATTAAAGAAAAGGCTAAATTGACAACAGTAATTCAAATAACAAGAAACCAAAGAAACTAATAACAAATAAAAATTTACAAAATTATAATTTAGTGAAATGAAATGTTGCTTTTCAATTTTGGATGGAAATAATGATAAAAAACAAACAAACAAAACTGTCGCAAATACCTGTCAGGTGTATGTGTCTTTTTGACCATAATTTACACCTGATTGCCTCAAAGTGTTGCTCAACAAAATTTTAGCTTCAGAGCCCCATCATTGTTTTCTTGTATATTTTGTGTTTGTTTTTCTTTAATTTGAGGTTCTGAATAATTTTGAGGATGATCATGGAAATCCATGCATGGTGTAACTGAGGCTGACTGACAAAAATGAGAGAATTCTGCAGCCGTCACTTGATGCAAATGGAAGATTTGTTTTGCAGAAACACGGTAAAGTAGGCAGAAAAACATTTCCAAAAACAGGAAACATGATGCACACAAACTAATGTTGCCTGGTCTGACTCTCCATTTTAGCTGCCACATGCAGGTTGGGTTAGAATAAGCTAACATGAGTTGGGAAGATTTAAACATCAAAGCCGACTATCAGATCTCAACAGAGCAGCTTTGGAAGGTGGTGGAACGGAGATTCTTATCATAGATGTGCAGAAATCTGCGACTGTGTGATGCTATCATGTCAATATGGATCAAAACCTCTGAGGAATGTCTTGTTGGATCTATGACGCAAAGAATTGGGTGGTTCTGGAGAAAAAAGGGTCCAACCTGTACTAGAAGGTGGACCTAATAAAGTGGCCAGTGTATTTGCTCTGCCTTTTTTTGTTGCACACTTAAGGGGAGGTTCTACAGGAAAAAAACAACTCTTTTTTTCATCACCTAGTCATTTTAAGATGTTTGTTTTTTACCCTCCTCCAACATGTTTCCTGTCAGACTAGTGTAAAAAAAAACCCGTCAAAAATAGTAAATATCATCCAAACTTGATATTCCAGCTCATGAATCTGATTGTATCTGATGTCTATAAATAGTGTTATAGAACAAAAATGTGGAGAATTTTACAATCCAAAACTTTTAAGACCGTTTTCTCAAAATGATTTTTTTTTTTTCTCTCATTCCGGGTAAAAAAATCTCAACTTCAGGAGCACTTATAGAAACCAAACTTTCCCATTTTGACTATATTCTTAAAGTTTTTACAGAATGATTTTTTGATATCTCATTCACAGCCTGACTTATAGAACATTTCATCCCCAAAATTTGCCAAAAAATGATTTTTTTTCTGGTTGTTGACCGTATATTCTAAATTGTGAAATGATCTAGAGAGATATTCAAAATCCCCTCTGTAAAAACATTTGACTTTAATATGTGAACAAAAATTTAAAAGAAACATTGAATCTGGCTTAATTCAGTGTTTAGATTTTTTTTTCCTAGAAATGCATGAAAATTAGCACATTTTTGACTATATAACACCTAATCTACATATTTGAACATAAAATTTCAGAAAACTTTCAATACAAAAAATGACAGCCCTGATGTGAGGAATAAACCAGGAAAATTTCATGGTGATACCAGTTAGTTATTTTATTTTATTTTTTTACCCTATTTGCCTGTAGTGTCTCACCTTAAATCTATTGTATTATTTCATTCATATGGGAATCAAGATTAACACTCCTGAAGTTAAAAATATGTTTAACATCAATGTTTCCACTTCAAAATTATTACAACTGAGATTAAATTACTAGGCTCCCAGTTTTTTTCCCTAAAAAACAGTTACATCCTGACATGATGGGTTTAGTCTAAACATTTCAAAAATGAAAGGAGAGTGTGGAAGATAACAGACTTTCCTCATCTGCTTTGCTTCATTGGATGTCTGTGAATGAGTGGAGGCGGCTGAATCACTCATACTGGTGTTTGCGTAACTGGAATCTGGTTGAACCACCTGTAAAGGTGAGCTAAAGGTCTGCACTGCAGCTGCTTCAATAAGTCACGTTTAAATAATGGGCTACGATGTCTAAAACAGGTGAAAAGTACATTAAACTCTTAATTAATCGAGTTAGATTAGTAATTGAATAAATCAAAACCATCACTGATAATTATCCATCTTGACAGTAGGGTTAAGTGATGCCTTGTTAAAAACAGATCAATAAAAACCAAATTGTGATCACTGAAAACCATCAAAGTAGAGCTATAAATGTTGCTTTACATTTCCCACAAGAGACTTTATTAAAATTTAGTCGAAAAATACTGAATTCTCGGGAGCGAAACTTTCCACATCCGGTATGCGCTGGCACCTAGCAACCAGGAGCGCGGTGAAAACAAACGGTTGCTATGCGGGATCTGCGCTTTATCTTTATCACTTGTCCCCGTGATAAATTGCTGTAAACCATGACGAGGAGTTGTGCTGCGGTGTTCTGCACAGCACGCAGCCTTCAAGTAGGTGGAAGCTGTCTTTCTTCAAGTTTCTGGCGTGTAAAAAGTCAGCTGAGCGCCGTGATCAGTGAGGAAGGTGAACAGAGATGATGGCAGTGTGTGGAGCCATGTAAACGTTTATTAATCATTGTACGTTTGTTTATATAACCTGCTGCAGGTCAGGGAATACTTCTGAATGGATGTTGATTGCAAAAATGTGTCCTCAATTGTAATTATGTAATACCTTTATTGATAAATACTGTTTATTATTCACACTTGAGTTTCCCAGATGTTTGTTGTAATGTTGATAATGTTGGTTTAAAAGGTGTATTTTTTTAATTGTTACTTGTGTGCATACCTGGTCGAAATAAAATTTTAAAAAAGAATGAAATTCACTTGACTTAGGCCTACAGATTTTATTTTTCAATTGTACACAGTGAGCCATATGTTACCACAATCTTTGAAGACGAATTTCCCCACACCTGAGTTCCCTCTGCTGATTATAATGGCAATATGTTGATACAAATACTTCAAAACTATTTTCCCCATAAAAATAATCAAATTATACATGTTATAAAATAACCAACCCACATGTATGATCATTACTTGCTGAAGCAGTGCCTCTACTTGAACACCTGTAGCTTAACATTCAATGTCAGTCGCTCTGCTTAATAATAATAATAATAATAATAATAATAATAATAATAATAATGGTTGATGTTGTGGTACTACATATTTCCTTTGGAATTTCATCAATATAAATAGCTAACTGCCACAAAATATTTGTGGACACTGAACGGAATAACTATCATTTATTATACAGACACATGAGAAGAACTATATATGCCAGCCAATTATGAAATGTAATGTCAGATATTTAATATTATAAATATAAGACATGAAAACGATTTAGACTTCCATCTGGAAAGTGCCTAATATACAGTTCAGTTATACACAGCTGGGAGTTCACCAAACAGTTAAAGAGATCGGGGTTTTCCAAATCAGGACATTTTGTTTGATCATCCACTCAAACATCTGCCGGTAAAAGATACGGACAGTCAGACAATCCAACCAATGCCGAGAGGCAAAATACAACGTTGTTTATGACAGATCTGCCTTTGTCTGGCTTATGTCCAACCTTAGTTTTCACCGCGGCAGTATGGTTTCCGGTCATTTCCGACCGGATGTGCGTCAGCATGCTCCTCGAATACAATACAGATTTGAAAGGTCATCAATACAATCTTTCTACTTATGACTCAGTTCGTATCTCAGGTGTGTGGGGGTGAAACTTTCGGGTTGTGTCATGAACTTTTCTGCTTCTGATCTGTAAACACCCGCACGTTAGACTAGGATCACTGAGCACATTTATCTGTTTAAAAAAGTACAATACTATTTACAAAGCATTATTTGGACAAGCAAAACCAAGCCAAAACAAAAATACAACCTCCCAATAAACAAGAACAATAAATAACTGTCTAACTTTAAGAAACCAGATCCATCTTTCATTCAGAGAAATGTGAGATCTGACACCAAACAATGCACACGCATCTAACTTTTTTTTTTGTCATCATGTTGTGTTTAATGCAGATGATGTTATGCATCATTGACATAGACGAGCTGGACAAACACTTTATCTTGGAGTGCTTCGTTCTCTCTGTAAATGTACAGCGTGTCGCTCTGAGACTGGCTGCTTTCGCCATTTCTTGGCTCCTCACATCTTTCATCGTTCTCCTCGGAGATCAGATCATCGTAGGAGGCGACACAGACGTCGTGGTCCTGTAGGGAGGTGGGGTATCGAAGCGAGGCCCTCTCTATTCGCACTGAGCGACGCACTGGAGTGAAGAAGCAAACCTCCTAAAGATGATGTAGCTCTAATGTTACGATTGTAAAATTCAGGCACATCTGATAACTTTTAAAACTTTTAAAAACACCCCAGTGGTGAAGCTAATCAATGATGCGTGTGCTTTAGTTTTCCTGAAACCTTCAAGTTCACTCAAAAAGAACTGATTCATTAGATGTCTGTGAACGAGTGGAGGCAGCTGAACCTCTTATACTGGCGTTTACATGCCCCGCCACCCGTAGAGGTGAGCGAAAGGTCTTCACTGCAGCTGCTGTAATTAGTCATGATTAAATGAAGGGCTATACCACCTAAAACAGGTGAAAAGTACCTTCTACTCTTTATAAATCAATTTAGTTATCGAATTAATCAAAACTGTTACTGGTCCAGCAGTTTCAAAGTTCAGAGGGTTCTCACTTCACACACATTGTTTTGTCCATTCAGGGACACCGTAGTAAAAATGGTGGAACAAATATGGCAGCCTCCATGTATGTGCACTTGCAGCAAGTATATATAAATGGCTCATAAGAAAATAGACATGTAACAGCTATTGTAAGAAGCGATTACACATCAATAGAAACAGTTTTGAATTATATATCACATTTTTCTGCCATTGACCTTTAATTTTTTACATACCTCACCTTTAATTGGAAGGTATGAATAATTTTGAGAAGGACTGTAACTGTTCAAACACCAGCTGTCTTTTACCATCTCAATTTGTTTACCACAAGAACTCGTGGCCTCAGGCAGAGGAAGTGGGCAGGTACAAGGGTCTCCCTGAAGAGGAGAGGGTTTGTTTACTCTGTGACTACCATAACCACCATCACCTGTTACCTCAGGAAGTTATAACCGCACCTTTATGGCCTTTGCGGCACTTTCCCCCTCCCTCCAAACAACTGGAACAAAGGAAACCTCTGTGAGTTGTGAAATGGATTCTTCTTATTAATATGATCTTATTCCTATTTTCCTTCTATGTGTCATGATATGTGTGTTATGTGTGTTTGTATATCCAGCTAGTGTGCTTATGAATATTTGTAACCCAGCTTAGTGGACACATTGATAATGTAGGTTTCTTGGTATTCATTTCATTGATGCAAGCATTTACAGTCATCTTCAAAATTATTCATGCACTCCAATTAAAAAAAGGCTAAATTTACAATAGTAATTCAAATAACGAGAAACTAATAATACATAAAAATTTATAAAATTAGAATTAAGTGAATCAAAATGTTGCTTTTGAATTGTGGTTGGAAATAATGACAAGAAAAAACAAATAAACAAAACTATCCGAGACACATTAGTGCATCTTTCCCATGAGCAGTGGACCAAAATACCAGTGAACAGGTGTAGAAGCCTCTTTGAACATTAGAGAAAACACCGATTGCCTCAATCACTGTAATGTGTTGCTCACTAAAATTTGAGCTTTTGAGCCCCATCACGCTTGTTTATTTGTTTTATTTTCTGTGTGTTCGTCTTTTATATTTCTTTGAAACCACAATTCAAAATCAATGTCATGATTTTCATAGAATTTTGATCTATCATTACTTTTTGTCAATTTCAACTTATTTCACTGACAGCTGATTTTTTCCTTCTTTAATTGGAGGGTATGAATAATTTTGAGGAGGACTGTGACCTGTTGTATTTTCTTTGTATGTGCTCTATTATTTCCACCAAAATCATCCACCAAGCCATAAATAAAATAGTAAACCTCTGTCCAGAATCCTGTGTTTGACTATGCACACCATGTAAGATGTTCAATGAACCAGCAATGCTCACAAGAGTAGTTTTTTTAATTAACAAAGTGGCAAACAGATAATTACAGCTGCAAATTTAAACAAAAGGTTTGTAAATGCTGGAGGTAAATTAAAGTAAATGTCAAAAAAATTATGCAAAATGCCGAAAACCTTAATATTTACAAGCAAAAATAATTTTTGGAAGATGATGCTTGTCCCTAATCTCTTATGTGCAAATATGTTGTATCCCTGTTTTTTTTTTTTTAATTTTTTTTTTTTTTATCAAACCTTAACCCTCAAACAACACTTGACATCAATAAGACATGTCTGTCTGTACCCTAATCGAATCCCTGGGACTAATCTTATCTCAACACCAACTCAAAGTTGAAGATTAGGAGATAAGAGGGAGAAATAAGTTGTGAGTACAACTACTTCACAAAGCTGACAATGGCCTTTATCTTTCTCTGATGAATAATAATTAACACTTTTCACAGATCTTATACACACATAAACACAGGTATATAGAAAAAAAAGAGCAATACTGGAGAAATCTTGAGGGACAAAAAAAAATCATTTATAGAAATGTTCTCCAAGCAAATGTTGACTGATGCACCTGAACGTAGTTTTATTTGATCAACTTGCAGTGAAATGACAGTTGTCTGCTTATGTGATCAGATAAAAGCATCTTTCACAATTTTTGTTTTTTAAATATCAAATGAGATGTCCAGGATGTACTACATCTCAGCCACGGATTGCTGAACACCAGCTTCCTCTGCAATCTTTCAAGATAAGATAAACACTTTGTAACAATTAGCTCATCATTTCCTAGAAGCCACCCCTTTTGTGACCAATCTGCCTCCCATCAAAACTTGCTACATCTAATGTCCCAGAAATTTCTGGGAGTGCTGTTGTTAACTCAGCCAGAGGAGTTGATTTTGGACATCTGGCTGCCATACTGTATATCAGATACTGCAGGTATTAGCCAACATGTGGCTAATTATAATGCTTCTGACAACATGGTAACCTAACAAACATATTACAGTATAAGACATATAATAAGCAGCTTCAGAGCAAGTCAGTCTGTAGCAGCAGCAGCTGCACCGTAATCACATGACTCGAAAACAAAGATGGGCAATTCTGGTCCTCGAGGGCCGGCATCCTACAGGTATTAGGAGTTTCCCTGTGGTAGCCAAGTGGCAGCCTCCAGTGGCCAGCTATGAAGCTACCTGGAAGAAGTAAATATTTGTAGTTCTCCCTTCATCCAGTAGGGGCTGGCTGCAAAACATTGCAAACCCCACAGACTCCCATGTTAAAAACACCAACTTCACAGCAGAAATAAACATGTTTACAGCCTGGTTTAAAAAAAAATCATTCAAGGTTTAATTGGTCAACTGTGAGGGGGGTGAATTTTTTTTTATAGCTCATCTGTGTAGATGTCATTTAATCTTGAAATTAGCTTATATGTTGGCCTGGATGTTGGCCTGCCGACTGGTGGCTCCTAGTTAGCTTCTTGTTTGCTCTCGGTAAGGTCTCAGGCTGTAGCAGAGTAGCACAATGGCGGTTTTTAGTCAGCTAATAACAAGTCTAAGCATGTCTTACCTTTATACCGCCACTTATGGGGCTAATCTTTGTTAGCTACTGTCAGTTTTGAGTTAGCTCGGTTAGCGTTTAGCCCAGAGTTTGTCAGCTGTCAATCGTTTGCCCCGAGGCCGAGCTTTGCCCATTTTAGTATTTTCCGGGAGTGAGATGGCATGATTGCCACGGTGGGACACGCCCAACTGGCTTCACTTTTCTCGGTTCAGACGTGGCCAGATACTACGTCCATTTTTTTTACAGTCTTTGGTTTGTATCAAGTTGGAGCAGAGCTGTCAGCCTGTCTTCTTTAAGAACTGAGTGTGACCTGGAGGAAGTGTACAGGCATGTGTGAGTGTGAGCGCATAAAGATTAGTTGCCTAAAGTTGAATAAATCAAGAACATGTACTTCAGACAGAAACAGTTAGGGAGGGAGGCAGACACCCTCTCTACCTTTAAGATCAGGCTTAAAACCTTCCTTTTTGATAAGTCTTATAGTTAGGGATGGTTAGACTTCCCTAAGCTGCTACAGGCTTAGACTGCTGCGGGACGTTCATGATGCACTGGGCTCTTCCTTTCCCACCATCTCTGCTTCTCCACGTAGAAACCTGTGACAGTATTGCATCATTAACTGTGTTTCTCCTCTCTCAGCAGATCTAGCTGGATGACGTTGCAGTATCTGTTGGTCTCTCTTTCTGTTTTCTCCAACCCAGCCGGTCGAGGCAGATGGCCGCCCTACCTGAGCCATGTTCTGCCGGAGGTTTTTCCTCCCTGTTGAAAGGGTGTTTTCCTTCCCACTGTCGCCACCACTCCGTGCTTGCTCAGGATGGGGGATTGGACCGGGTCAAGTCAAGATTCGATCCAATCTGTTGGTTTCCTTAGCTAGGCTATTATGAATCTGACCTGAACGTTTCTGTCTGTTAAGCGCCCTGAGGTGACATTGTCATGAATGGACGCTTTACAAATAAAGTTGAATTGAAAGTTGAATTGAAACACTCAAGACAGATGATTTTGAGAAGACATCCCCCTGCTTCACCTTTTTAACTTGATTTCTGAACCGTCTGGCTGTTTTATGAGTAGCAGATTCACAGCTGTGATCCCATCAAACCTCAGTGAGAACTAAAAAAATTAGTGTCATGAAATAAATAAATAAACACTGATAACAGACTACTGTTGTTTACTCCAACATCTTGATAGCTTCCTCCTTAGCAGGAACTGAACGATAAACAAACAAGATGGTAGTGGCAACAGGAAAAAGACAGAGCAATTGAAGAGAGAAGAAGAGAGAGCAGATGGAAACAGAACAAAACACTGTGGAAAGAAGTCAGTATTTAAACACCCACATCTCCCACTGCTGCAATGCTGGTGATTAAATTATGACGAACTGATCAAAGAGCACATTTACAGACTGAGTAGATCAGCACTGAAAAACAATATGTGGGTTTCCAAAACAAAAAGGAAAGTGGCAAATGTCTGCTGTGTGTTACCGCTGGTTTACTCATTTCCTGGCACGACAGCTGTGCTGCTTCCAGTCTGGCTCTCACCTGCAGTTTTTCACTCTCTAAGCTATGCTGTAACAGAACTGTCACCTCTAACAGTATTTTCCAACAGCAGTTTCTGGGAAGCTATGACTCCTTCATTGTGAAAAATATAATCTGTTCTACTTTTTTTTGTGAGATGTGATGTTAGTGGTCAATGCAAGATCTAAGTTCTTTTCATCTTCAGTCAGTCAGTCATTTTCTGTACCGCTTATCCAATTCAGGGTCGCGGGGTTGCTGGAGCCTATCCCAGCTATTATCAGGCGAGAGGCGGGGTACACCGTTTTTGTGAACAAAACCGTGTGTATATACTGTATATATATATATATATATATATATATATATATGTATTGCATATATATTTGCAGATATTTAGTGTCTAGAAGCAAACTAAAAAAAAGAACCCCAAAACTTCTGACTCGGAGCCGGAAATTCCGACTTTTGTGTTTAACTTAAATGCACCATTAACTGAAACACACAAACACTGGTCTCACAAGGCTCCTGCAATGACAGTAATGCTTTGTTTTACCAGCTATGTTTGAAACCTCGTGCTGGGACACTGAGGGTTTGATCGGTTTCACTATGAAACTGGGGGAGACACATTCCCTCCATCTCCAGTGCCATCTGCGCTCATGAACTAAGCTACAGTACGAAGCAGGCTAACAGTGGAAGGTAGCTAGCAGCAACAGCTGGGCGGCAGGCAGCCGCATTTTATACACAATACTATTTAATATTCTACAGTACAATGACTGAGATGACTTACCTCTACACTGCGCTCTCTGTCTTTCCTACATTACCACCAATGTCGTAATGTTGCAGTCGCCGCGCCGCCCTCGCCAACAGTGAGAGCGCACCATCAAGTGTTTATTGCTGCATGTTTTACATCGCTGTGTTGTTTACCGCCGAATCTGTGGAAAATTTACTTAAACACTCCAGGAGTGGGCGCCCTCAGCGCAGTTGTCGCCCTAGGCGATCGCCTAGGTCGCCTATAGCAATCGCCGGCCCTGTGTGGTGGCAAGATTGTTTGGAACAGCCGTGTGGCTGCTGCTACAGCGTTAAACTACAGCTAACTGAACAATAAAATCTCGGTATGAAACAAACTTTTTCACGCAGATTAAAAAAAAAAAAAAAAAAAAAAAAAAAAAAAAAAAGATTATAATGTTTTTGTGTGTTAGCTGTTTCTGTCTGTGACTGTTCTTGCATCAATACACAAGCCATGCCTGTCAACTGAGATAAGGAGATGATTACAACACGACATCTCCGAAGAACAAAATGCTCGTGTTGTAGTACCAGAGATCGGTCATGGTCTCGACACCATTTTCTTAGGTTCTTAATCTCGTCTTATCGACTGCATTTTGTCTCTATCTTGTCTCGGTCTCGGACAGGGCGGCCTCGGGAAACCCATTCTGACGCCAGGTGAAGGTTCAGTCCAGGATGTCCCTGAGGGCTGCTGTCCTGCAGGTTTTAGTTGTTTCCCTGCTCTGGAGTTTGACATCCATGGATTCAGCTTTTAATCCAACTCCAGCTGCAGTCTTATTGAGGTGAAGTTAGTTTACACTAACATGCACTCAGTACTCGTATTGATTTGCTGAGACCGAGGACCGAGGTCTTGAGAAGAGCAAAATCATTCTCGGGAGGGGGGGGGAATTGAATTAAAATTGAATAATAAAACAAGTCCTGCAGCTTCTTGTACTTCATTAAACTTGTTTTCACAGATGCATAATAATAAACAACTTAAAAGACAGCTGGAGGTTTTGTTTTGGATCAGTTTCTCACTTATGAGCTTATGAAGAATTTCCACAAAACAAACCAAGGTCTGTCAGACAAACAGAGAGCAATCTGGCAGTTTTACAATAAGAAGTGAAGACTGCAGCTGTGGGGAGTAACTATCCCTCAGATAATCAACATGATGAGAAAAGAACGTGGAAATGAAAAGAAATACTTGTCAGTAGAACTACATGATGAACAAAGTGGTTTGAGATAAAACTGAAGGTTAAATGACTCCACTCCTTACTGTAGATTTCCATTTTGTTATTTACTGACCAATGAAAGTATGTGAATTTAAACAAAAAAACTAGGGCTGTCAAAAAATTAATCCTAAATTAATCCTATTGTCAAACAAGAGATGTCCTTTTTAATTACTACTGCTATATGCAGAAAATACATTAACTTTTGTTTTACAACTTAAAGGCTAAAACCAAGCTACACATCCGGGAGTAGTCCAGGACTCAGACCTGAATTTCAGCTTCACATTAGGATAGTTGTAAAGTCAGCGTGTGAGGACGTATCAGCAACATTCTGGACTAAACTGCAGCTGTATGAAGGACTAAAGGGAGACATGTAAGGACAGGGTTTCAGTAGTTTAGTCTACTGAATATAAATGCAGAATTCCTGGTGAGACATCTTTAACCCTAAATGTGTTCTAGAAGTGAAAAAAGCAATGTAATTAATTAGGATTAATTTTTTGACAGCCCTAAAAAAAACAGATAAATGAATCCACAGAAGTTAAAATGTGTCCAGACAAGTATGATCAGAACAGATGCTCATTTCTAGTTGTAAACAAGACTTTATACATGTTTTCTCCTTTCAGCTCTCAGGTTAGATCAAGTGGAAGGCAATTTGTCTGTGGCCTTTTTCTAAAACATTTTTGACCTTTCCCCCCCCCACACATTTTCCTTGCTCCAGAGCCCCATCACTGCTTGGAGGTGTGCAGACAATTGCTCACACTGACTGATAAAGAGACAATAGCTCACAAACTGCTGAACCAGACTTATTTTTCAAAAATGAAAAAGGAGGAGAAATTTCACCCAAACAGAAAAAGAGATAAACATGCTCACAGTGACCTAATAAAAGTTTTTAAAGAAGTGTCTTTAAAAAGTAATGCTTTTATTATTCTAAGTAAAAGCACTTGTACATGAAATGTGCTGTAAAAATGATTTGCCTTTTCTTGAGACAAAATGTAAACTATGGGTTTCACCACTTTCTACTCTGATTCTCTTGAGTGAAAAGTAGGTTCAGGTTCATTTGGCTGAGTCCTACCTCATCTCAGCAGAAAACTTATTAAAATACTGTAGTAGTAGCCGACTAAAGGGCACCAGTTTATTACAATATTCACAATAGATATTTTCTGTACTTCACAGACTATTGAACGTAACTGATACAAGCCACACCCACATGGTGAGTGAAACCAGGTGAGTCCAATCAGCACAATGAATTACAGTGGATTGTGCTGACTGGACTCATCTGGTTCAGTGGCTGTGCAGAACAAATACATGACATGGAAAAGACTTGTTGACTTCACAATGCAAATCTCTGCTACTATTACTGTCATTTAGCAGTAAAGTGATTTACATGTGAGAGAACAACACCAGCAAGAACTCAGTCTCTGATGATGGAGGACTGAAAGCCTCCTCAAGTTGAACTTGTGTTGCTTTTGTTGGAAGCAAAGGTTCTGAAATGAGTTCAACTGGGATCTCAGTTCCTGGCCCTCCGAATGGGGAATTCAGGTTTTTTAGAATTCGCTGTTGAAGTTTCTGTAAAGTTTTGTGCTTGTGGAGAGGGCACCTCAAAGATGGGTACCAAGGGTTTACGTCTCCTAACCCTCTTACCTTGTTCAATTACTTATTAATGGTTCAATTATTCATCAATTACTCCTTTGGTCTTACGATGTTCTTCAGCCTTCTGGGGCTTGGTTGTGCTTGTAAGGAGTTCAGTGGGGATTTCTGATCCTGCACCTCCGATGTTATTTTCTGGGGATCCTCCAGGTTTTCAGAAACCTTGCAAACATCGCTCGGTGTTGTTCTCTGACATTCGTGGTCTTCAGATGTCTGCAGTGCAGGAAATTCTTCACTCTTCAACAAAACACCAGAGTTGGACTTACCTTTGTCCTGAAGAGTTGATGGACCATTATCTAACTTTGGAAGAAAAGGAAATTTCTCTAAAACATGATGAGACGTGTGTACTGGACAAAAATGTTACTGGCAGGTCTGTCAGACAATCAAAATGCAGGAAATTTCTGCCTGTTGTGCATGAATCTGTCTGTCAAAAGCTTAAAAAGTAGCTGCATCCCCTTCTTGTTTGGTCACGCCAACCACCACCTGGCGTGCAGCTTCATGCTGCACACATCAGAGCTGCATCCAATGGAACCCGTTTGGATGATTAACAGATGAGATCCGCTAACCGTGGCTATCTCCCTGTCACATCTGACCCACACGTTAACACAAAGTTCCTAAATGTATAAGTTCACGATAGTCTCTGCCATTTTGCCACTTCGGGGCTTTATTCATTTGATTCAGAGATTCCTGCATAAACAATAAATCATCATCCTGGTTTTAACTGTGTTCTCCGTTCCTGCACCACATCAGGCCACCAGCAGTGAAACATCTCTGGCTGTGCTGAAATGCAGGTGATCCCAGCGCCTGATGTTTAAACAAATAAAAAAGCTGTTACTGTAATCTAAACAACAAGAAATAAAGCACGGATCATCATTTCAAGTTCAGTCTTTGATATCAAAGTTCTCAGTTTTGCATGTGTGGCAGCTGAAAGAAACTATTTCTAACCAGAGTCGAGAATGATGTTCCAGAGATGACACAGACGAATTACCTCTAAGTTCCTGAGACTTGGCTTATAGCGCCAATGCAGCATTTAATAGTTGCTCCTGATGGTAAAATTTCCCAAATAAGAGTTACTATTGATGTGTAATGGCTGCAGTACAATAGCTGTTATATGTTTATTTTCTTAGAATGAGCCAGTTATCACCAGCACTCCCAGAAATTTTCTGATTTTCCCCCCACACCACCACCTCAACCACCAGTCACCACCAGTCACCTATCCTGTCCTCATTGTTTCACATGTGGCAAGGTACGCCACAGAGGGCCCGGGTGGGATTTGATCCCCAGACTCCCGGGTGACAGTCATGCGCGCTGACCATTCAGCCAAAGGGACATCCCTGTGGCCAAGTAGCCAGGGCGCATGATCAGTCGGAGGCATAGTGACAGGACCGTCAACTGCCACACACAAATCGGGTAATAATTATAAGTGAGTTTAGAATAATACACAAAGTTTTCATACAAGAGAGGATGAGTATGACTATGATGTCCTGGTCCTGGACAAGGACCTTGAACTCCATGAACGGCAGGATGACAGCAGAGATCCCAGGTCCAGATTACGGCTAAATAGGAATTTTCTATCTTCTCAGCCCACATCGCGCTTGTCGTAAGTCCAATTTCAAATAGGGTCCAGCATGGATAAGTGCTGGTGTTGTAGGATGGGTGCTGCCCTGCAATGCTCGAGGACTTTTTTGGGTTCCCTTCCCACTCTACAACAGTCCTCTTATTCAGCTAAATTAGGTCTTTAATTCGCAATCACAATGTCAGCTTGGCATGAGTGCATGCAGCTTTCTTAGTGCTGAGTGTTGGACAAATCCAAATTCAATCTGATGAGCAGATAAATAAAACAGATTGCAGAAATGCTCCTTAAAGCCAGAGTTGGTAATCCTGTTCAGAAACACTTTTTGTTATACTGGGTAAAATGGTCCTTCCATCCTCCTGACAGAAGTCAGTACATCATGTATTAATAAAAAAGGAAGTAAAAAAGTCAGACCTCTGTGAGAGCTGCGCTTTTGCAAAAACTCTGACCAACCCCTGCCATTCACACTGAAAGGCAGGAATTGGTAATTCGCAACTTATAGAAAGAACGAATCGATGCCTTTATGTCTCTCTCTGTCCCTCCCCTCTCTCCGTCCCCACGTGACCCCCCTTTGCGCCGCTCACCGTAAACAAATATAGCTAACTGACTGCTAACTGCCGCTGCACCAAAAAAACTCAACAAAACAAAACAGCAGATAAGGATGAAGTCTCGGAGGTGTTGACGTTTGCAGAGTGGACTTTTTACACTGCAGAAGGAGTTGGAGCTGAGAGGATTAAAGCTTTTTTAAAAAAGATGTTTACAATCAAACTAATGAGCTATCCACTCGGCTGTTATCGTTAACCTGTTCGTTAAACATTGGTGCACATGTCCCTGCGCTCTGAAGGCATGGTTTCGAGTGGTGTGTTTTTTTAAATTGTCGCTTGCTCAAACCGTTTTTCCAACATTGCCAACCCTAGCTGTAAAGAGCTGAGTTTTTGGCTTGCTCTTAAAAGTAGGTACGGACCCTGTAGATCGGACAGAGTTTGGTAGGTCATTCCACCATCAGGGAACAAGGAGAAGAAAAAAGCCTGGGTACTGATTTCATGCCATGTTAAGGTGGAAGCACCAGGCGTCTTCCACTGGCTGTGCATACAGATCTGGGCATGAAAAAGTTCCCCTTTCAGCCGACTGCCAGCCACTTACCAGCCACTTACCAGCGACTTGTCTGTTAATTCAATCGCACAGAGAAACACCTGTGTGCCCAGGGGAAACGATTTCAAAGCATAAATGAATGCCCGGAACAAGGATGTTTCTACACGCCAAGTTTGGACACTGTAAGTGATGGCGTATTTGCGGAACAAGCCGTTCAGCCAGTGATAGTGCAGTAATGGTGCACTATTAGTGCACCACTTCTGGCAGAAAAAGGAGGAACTTTTTCATGCCCAGATCTGTAGCTGTGGAGAAGGAATGTAGCTCTGGATGAAGGAGTGAAGGTAGGCAGGAGCCGTTTGGGTTTTTGTTTGGTAAACTAGAAAAAGAACTTTGAACTTGATGCATGCTGCAACTGGAGGCCAGTACAGAGAGATAAGCAGGACAGTGACATGAGCTCTCTGGGCTGGTTGAAGACCAGATGTGCTGCTGCATTGTGAATCACCTGTTTAACTGTGCACACAGGAAAGCCAACCAATAAGGAATTATGGTTGTAAATGTGTGACATGACCAGAGCCTGAACCAAGAGCTGTGCCGTTTGTTCTGTCAGGTAGATGTCGTAGAGAACAAAATGGCAAGACTGGAAAACCGAGGCAATGTGGTCCTTAAAGGTCAGCTGGTTCTCTAACATGACACCAAGATTCCAAGCAGAAAACATGGGCTCAAATGTGATGGAGTCCAACAGCACTGCTTATCTGAAGAGATGACTGGCTGGACAGACAATAAGCTCAGTCGTGGATAGATTCACCCTAAGGTGGCAATCCTTCATCCATGCAGAGATCTCAGAAAGACATGCTAATATTCTCATTGAGACGGTCAGGTGAAAAGGAAAGGAAAAGCTGGGTGTCATCAGCATAGCAGGGGCAGGAGAAGCCATTAGAGCTGAGATGGTGTACAGTGAAAAGAGAAGAGGGCCAAGCAGTGATCCTTGTGGCACCCCTGTTGCCAGCTCATGCGAAGTGAGCTACTAAAATTCTCGCCACTTACTATATAACAAGCTTTAAATGCTATGAACAGTTGTCAGGTGTTAGCAGCATTTTTGCATTTTGTTTTGGTAAAAGGCTGTCTTGGCAACCTTTTAAGCTGGATGTGAAAAATTAAAGTTTTTGTTGGTACTCAGACAAGTCAGTGTGCCCTTTAGATTTGCACCCCTTTCTTTTCCTGCTACCCTGAGTCCAGTTCTGTGATCCCTCAGAACCTCTGTGAGCCATGGACGGGGAGGTTTTGTCCAGCTGGTTTGAACACCAAAGGACAGAGTTTATCCAGAGAGAAAGTGACCGAGGAGCAGTGTTTCTTTTGCCTCATTAACAGATAATGTGGAAAATTTATCTGTAGGAAATGTAACATTTCTCTGATTTGATTGAGAGCAGTCTGCAGCAGAAATGTTCTCTGTTGATGAGTCCCAAACTACTGAGCTAACATTTAGCTGATAACTGATCCTTTTTAACCATTAAGATCATTCTGAAATATAGACCAAATATTTATTATTATTATTGTCAGTCGTAGTAATAGTTTAATCCAGATGTGCCTGTCCTCAGTAACCACAATGGCCACACCTGGTTTAATCAGTATGTCCAATAATGAAAGGCAATGCAAAGAAGCTGGCTTAAGTTTGGGAAGTAATGGAGTTGTGCATAAAGCCCACTGACCTGTTTGCCTTCGTTTAAACACACACCCATGTGTCAGAATCATGCTTTATTATTATTGTTATTGCTGCTTTACGACAGAGATATGGTTAGTTTTCTTTGATCCTTTATTTGCAGAGGTATGTAAGAAGATCTTATCAACAACTGTGACACAATCTCTGAACAATCAAACCAGGAGTGTAAACACATACTTTATAGTGAATCAGGAATTTCTCTTTGCAACAAGGTGTGAACATCCTCAGAATATCAAGCTTGAACATTAACTTGGGAGGGTTTTCTTACTGGAACTGGCAAATGTTTGACAACATTCACATAAAATATACACGAAAAACGTGAAAAAGATGATTTCACCTCCTTTTTCGTGTTTTTACTTTATTTGACTAAATACATACTGAAAATGGTTAATTTGAACATGGTGTTATTTATTTTAGTGGTGTACTTGGCGGATGTGAGGATCACACGTGACTTTCAATCCGACAATAACACGCCTGGCGCTGTTGTGTTTTCTCTGCATTTACTGCTTAATAAATCACTTATTTTGTTGTAACCCTTTGCTTTAATTCTCTCCAAAGATCATATATTTACTTCACAGTTCTCTGATTTATGTAGCGGAGAAGTAGTTGCCACGAAATGCCACAGCTCTGTGCTTTGCGCCGAGAGCACCAACACTTAGATTTTGCCATGAATAAATAACCAATAGGACATCTCACACATTCATCTTTTTCTTTGAAAGAATGCCCAAAGATTCAGTGACCCACTGATCCATCTTTGGCAGCAACAACTTTAAATCATCATTGTCAGAATCATGTTATCAGTTATGCTGTTGCAGAGCAGTTTTTGTTCATGTGTTACTTCAGTTCACTGAGGTTAAGTTCCCACAGTCTTACCACATCGGGATCTGGAGTGACTCATTGAAACACCTTATTATTTTCTTTTCCAGTCACATGCTGCAGATTTGCTGTTGTGTTTTGTGTATGACTGTCAGGGTCAAAGTTTTCTCATTGAGTGGCAGCTGTCTAGATTCAGTTCACTTCAATTCTGAACACTGTATTTATTCCAGAGGAACAATTAAAAATGTATAGAGAGAAGCAACACATCACCAAACAAACAAACAAAAAATGTCCAAACTACAAAAAACAAATAATACATATCAATACATAAATAGAGGTATTGATGAAACAATGTCATTGACAAGTGCTTTGTGCAGTTAAGGGGAAGATTTTCTGTTTGGGATTGAAGCATCGAGATGATGTTGAAGCATGGAGGGGTGCAGCAGGGACCCTCCATCCTGGTCCAGAACTGGAGTCCTGCAGATTTTACAAGTCTAGCTGCTGCAACACACCTGATTCAGTCTTTAACATGTGCTGGAGCTGATGTCTAGGCTGTTATCAAGAGAAGCATGAGCAGCTTAGGTTCATGGAGGGGTGAGAAATTACAGCACAATGCCTTTCACTCCCATTGCTGTAATTCAGATAAGAGTCAAAGCTTTTTAATAATCAGAGATGGTTTGGGTGGTGTGTCAGGCATCTGAAAAGATTACAGCTCAGCAGCTTATTAAGTCTGGCGGCTGCTGCAAGCTGAAAAACAAGAATAGTGGTGTGGCTTTGTAACGTGTGCATTGACATGCAACATTATTTATGTTACCACAACCACCACCGAGATAACCCCAATAACAGAGGCTGTACTGTGTTATATTAAACTTGGTGTGCTGGTGAATGTGCAGGAGTACTGCAGGATGATGTGAATGTTTCCCTCACAAGCTGAGAAGAAAGCCGAGGGCAGAGCTGAAAGGCTGGCCAAGGACAGGCCACTCTGATCCCCCTCCTACCAAAACAAGTACAAATTCCTGTTGATCAAAACAACCAACTTACTCTTCTACAGACCTTTTTTCAACTTGTTGAAAATATTCATCTAATATGACCACAGTTTTCACAGCAGCAAAGATGAATGGGTTTTGAGACACAATGATTTCCTTTCATGACAACCCCCATATAAAGGTGTAGTTCCGTCACTGCGCCAAACTGTCTGTAGATAAAATCAAACACTTATAAAGGACTTTTCATGCCAATAGCAACACAAAGTGCTACAAAGAGAAGATTTATGCAAAATAAAATGCTGCAGTGAGGAAATGATATCATGGGGATCCGTCCACACCAGGAGCCAGTGCACCCATGACCACCCAGATCATGGCAGGACAGGGTCCACATATCAGCCATAGGGCTGCAGCGCAGGACCCCCGACCACCCAGACAAGGACGATCACGATGGCAACAACCCTGCAGACTGAGCAGGCAGAAATACTGGTGTTAAAAATGTCAAAAATTTCAAATAAAGATCTAATAAACCTAAAAAGTAAACCCAATAAATAACTGAAAATTAAAGACAAAATCAAAGATGAATAAACAGATAAAAAAATCCTTCTCCAGGCCAATTCCAATCAGACGCTTCAAAAAGAACAATTATCTGTAAGTAGAGCCTGCAGTTGTTGGTATTTGCTCGCTGTAGTGGTCTTTCAGACATCTGGCAAAAGGAAAACAAACCCAAACCTTTACAATGACCTTAGATGAGCATATCCTTAATTTTAAGTAATTTTGTACCTTTTTAATGATTTCAACTAAACCCTTGAAGTTACACTTGGTAGCAGAAGCAGCCTTAGGCCCCCATTAGTTGTACTGGTCCTGACATGACCCATTTGTACCAGAAAAAAGTCAAAGAGGCTAATAAGTAAGCAAAGTAAGCAAACTTTATTTATAAAGCACTTTTTCTCAGACAGGGGACTCAAAGTTCTTCACATCATCATAACACAAAAATACAAGTAAAATCAAGTAATACAGGTAAAAGTGGATGAATTAATAAATAAAAATACATGAGCAGCTTTCGTCTGAAAAGCTTGTGTAAACAGAGTTTTTGCTGCTTTTTAAAAATGTTCAGAGTCGAGTGAGCGCAGGGACAGAGAGTTCATCTCCTCAGCTTTTGTAAACAGGTCAGAGGAACCATGCAGACTCACAGTGTAACTTGCTGGGGGAAAAATGTAAGAACAGTTTACTGATTGGATGAACTGCAGAGGCTGAAAATCCTCTGGGAGCTGCTTCAGTTCCTGGATTAAGCAAATCATTCCCAATATAAATATGACGCAACAGGGAAACGTAACTCCTGGCAGAAACCATCAACACAGAAGCAGGCAGATGCTGACAAGGATGAGAAGACACAAAAACAGCCAAATTCCTCCTCTCAGAGCACTGAAAAAACATGTGGAAAAACAAGACTTTGTTTTTATTTTCTGTAATTTTCACACATTCTGTAATAGATAATCCAAAAGAAAAAACAAACAAACAAACCATTTGATAATCATTTTTACTATTTGATAAATCAAAAAACAAATACTGAATACACAAAAAGTAACTTTAACAAAAAGATTGGAAAAGATACAAAATGAAAAAATGCTTGGTTCTTTGTACTGTTTTATAGACCAGGAATGATACTAACACTTTTTGTTTGACCAAGTGTTCCTTTGTGCCAGAACGCTCAAATTTTGACCTGTGATACCAATATTTGTCTGTCATAAGTGATATAGCTGATTTTAGCTGCGACATGGTTGTAATTACTCATGCTTCAGGATCTCACTGAAAGATTCCTGTCATCAATGTTTGATCTAGTTAAGTCAAGCCTTGTTCTTAGTCCAAGTTTGAATTCTGTCAGGTCTAATTGGTGGATTTCTTTGGAATGCATTGGAGTACTCCTGCTTCTTCAGCTTCAGCCTTCCACCCTCTCTTTTCTTATGACTGGTACATCACACAATATGTATAACATCTTGATGAATGGGGAGGTCAGTTACACATGCCTGCATTTGCAGGTGTGTGGGCTGTCATGAGTCATCTTGATGCTTCACTTCTGTCTGGAGCAGAGACTGAAAAAAACGGGACAAACTGTCTGCTACCAGGGGTGCCACAGGGTGATCAGAGAAAATAACAGAGTGGCCCAGGGTTATTAAATGTTAACTTTTGTTTCCTTCAACCTGGACCTTATTTCTAGGAATTTATATGTGCATTTACTCACCAGTAACATTTCAGCACCACTCTGACTCCTTTGGATGTTATTTAGGTAAGTCGTAGATCTGTGTATATCCATATAATGGCAGGCCGGTGTCCAGTCTGCTGTCTGTCAATCAAAAGGACACGCTCCTAATTATGTGAAATTTCAAGATTAAATAACATCTAAACAGATGAGTTCTAAAAAAAAAATCTAAAATGATTTTTTAAACCAGGCTGTAAACATGTTTATTTCTGCTGTAAAGTTGGCCTTTTGAAAATGGGTTCCTTTTGAACTTTGGGTATTTGCTCAGCCAGCCCCAGCAGATTAAGAGTGAGCTACTGTACAAATATTTAGCACTTTCCCAGACTTCTGCATTGGCCTCACAGTTGCCCACTGTAGGCTGCTGCTAATGAGTATTTCTCAACAAGGCTGCTTAAAGAAAAGCCAAAGATTGAAGCAGTACTGCTGAGATATAACAGACTACAGTATTTTAAGTGTTTTTTAAAAGCCTGTCACTAAAAGACAACTCGTTCCCACTGTTTCAGCTTCAAATACAAAAATGCCAAATATACACAGCAAATTTTGCAGTGTTAAATCAACACTTATTGAGTTAAATTTAACACTGTTCCGAGGTATTTGGTCCTATCAAAATAGTGTTGAATTACTCTTTCCATAGTGTTGAAATTTCAGAGTAAAATTAACTATAATTGAGTTAATTAACACTGGTTATGACAGTGTAATAGAACTTAACACTGTAGGTTAATAACACTGGATAGAGTTAATCTGATTCTAGCAGTGTTACAGAGTTACTCGATTGTGGTGATAAATCAACTAAATGTAAACTTTTGCACCTGTATTGAGTTTGTGGAGGTGTACACTAAGCACACAAAGTTTTGATAATAACATCCATCCTATCATGAACTGAGCTATGGACTGAGCCACCACTCGAGCTCGCAACAGCATCACAAAATTTGTGACAGTTGTGAAGAATATTGCTATGACAGTTGTCACGTGTGTGCTGGTGCACAGAACAAACTGTCATCTTCAACAACATGCTGTTAAACACACTATGCACCAAGGAGACCCAAAGGGATCACGTATCTACTTAACTCGGGTGCAGGACTTTAAGGGAAGTCACAAAGCATGATGGGAAATATTCAACTAAAGAGGGCGGAGTCTTCCTGGGTGCACTTAGTTACACTTGAAAGAGTAATTATACACTGAAAGAGGAAACTTGTTTTAACTCTGAAAATTTTCACCAGCACTGGTGGTCATTTTACTCTCAATGGTGTTAGAATTACTCTGAAAGAGTTAATAGGATTTAACAACTCAAATTCAACACTGAGGATTTTACTGTGTAGCTAAGATACAGTATACAGTATATCCATTTTTATACCACTAAGAGAAACAAACAATTTAGTCCATACAGAGATGATTGTACTCCCAGAGGGCACAACAGCAGATGCCGAAGAGAGCCAGAAAAATGGCAACTATGAAAGGACACAAGAAAGGATGCAACAGTCAAATATCTGCAAGTCAGTCAAGGAAGAGAAGCCCGCTAAATGGGAAGAACAAGATCTGGGCAATTAGCAGCGTTGCCCTGCCAGTTAGAGATGTGATGTACTCTTATAAATGAACGATGAGAATCAGATTTCAGTTGTGAGCCGTTCTTTTTTTCTATCCAGATTGTCTATGCTGCCTTCAGATGATGTGTGCATCATGGGAGTCTGATGTCCAATAGACTTCTGCACCCAAAAATGTTGTTCCAAAACTGTGATTCCAAAACATTAACTACATTTTATACTGATGTAGCTCAGGTTTATTCTATTCTTTATTCTGTATATTCTTAGTGTATTTCTGTATTTTTTCCTACATTCTTTTAAAATACCATAGTAGATTTGATAGAGATACAGTTTTTTTCATTAGCCTTTATATAGTGAGAGGTTTTTGCATTACTAAGATGTCCTTGTGTAAAGAATATTTGGAGTTAGGTTGTTTTACATGGAAATTAATTGTAGTCAGCTTTGTTTTTGTTGTCCCACTATTTCTTTTTTTTTTTTTTTTTTAGGCTAAAATTACAAATGGAAATCCTGTCTCTGACATGACTGTCTCTTGTGACTCTACATTGAGTCACCTAATCTGTTATCCTGAGAAAACAAATTTTGTTGTCTTGAGAAACTGTTTTCTCAAGAAAATTAGAGAAATCTTAACATTTTCTTGAGACAATCTTGTAAAAACATCACGTAAAAAAACATCATACAATTATGGCGGCAAAGTATTTGGTAATCCTTTCTTAAAGGGACACTGTGTAATCGGGAGCAGCTCCCTCGTACTTTTCATGCTGCATTCGCGTGAAACCGGGCAGACCGACGATAGCCGATGCATGTAAAGTTATCACCGGCCTCTATGTGAAGATGTGGTCCATCAGTTACAGTGACATCAGTCCACATCTGATTTGTTGTCATGGCAATGTTGTATTGTTTTCCCTGACCCATGTTTTACCGTCTTTCGCTCGGCTTCATTGATTAAAATGACATCTGGTTTGTTACCAACGGCCGTCTGCCCGACTGCACGTGAACGCAGCGTCAGTGAGACGCTAGTCTCTCCCCACTGCAGCGCGATGACTTTTCAAAGGCATTACCTCGAACTGAGCTGAAATCTCCGGTGTGTCCAGTGAGTTTCTGTGTGTTCCTATCGTCATGCTTCTCCCGAACGCAAAAACATGGCGATACGACATGGCAGCCTCCACCGAGCCGCCCCGCTCGATGTGTAAATGAATGATACGAACGGCAAATTTAGAACTTAGAGGAGCATTTCAGTTTGTTGATGGGAGTGATTACTGATTAATGACAAAACACTTTTGAACCAAATAATCAGTTTTTGTGAATAAAACACAGGAGAACTTACACAATATCCCTTTAATGTATGTGGGTCCTACTTATCCTGACATGTACTTGAAGGTACAGTATGTAAGAATTACTGACATCTAGTGGTAAAGATGGGTGTTTGGAAGAAAAATGGTTTTCTTTCAAATGACTTCATATTCCAAGCACTGTTGAGAATGTACGGTGGCTGTTAATGGCCAAAATTCTCCCAGACATAAAGATGTTTTCATCTGTAAGTGGATCCGGTGGTCTCAGGTGTAGCTATGACTGTACTATGAGTAACCACTTTTAATGTCTTTTAATGCATTACTTTTCCCAAAAAGTGCTCTAACTCCCATTAAATAAGGCTGGTACAGCAGTTTTAAAGTTCAGAGGGTTCTTACTCCACTCACATATCTGTCCAATAGTTTAGAGGGGTGCAGGATAAATTATTAATTTGACTGATTTTTTTAATATACCATACAGATAACAGTTTTGTCAATTTTGATGGGTCTAAAAAGTAAATATTTATATCTGATCAGGGCTTGATATTAACTTTTTTGCTAACCAGCCACTGCGGTTGGTGGTTTTTCAAAAGTTACCAGCCACTCAGCATTTTCACTAGCCACAATTTTATTGTTGGGAAATCATGTTTAATATGACTAAAGCTGACTGTGACGTGCTAAAGTTTACTTGAACAAGAGTTGCAATTTTTTAAAAATATAAATGACTCGTGTATACATTAATATCAAGTCATAAAATGTCTAACACTAAAGGTCATTATCCAGCATTCAGCCCTGATAGGGTTCTGTGTAAAGCTCCTTTTGTATGAAAATATGCAGTGTACAAAGTAATAAAAGTATGGTCTTTATTGCGTATTAAAAGTGATGCAGGGGAGTATAGGATTAATTCAAAACATAAAAACTTGACTGGAATAATTTGGCAGGTGTTAATGTCAAACCCTGCAGCTGATTACCCTGCCAACATACAATAGGGATTCTTCACCGTTAGCATTATCTCAGGAATGGCTAGTTTGATTGCTATGTGCATAAGTAGCACGTTCCTTATATTTCTCAAATTCAAGCATACAATAAACAAAGCAGGATGAGGGTGAAGGTAGTAGCAAAGGGGCTTTTGAGCCCCATGGAGATTGCCACTTTCTTCCTAGACATTTACTAATGATAACAGTTAGCCAGTTCTGTAATAATGCTAATTGCGTGAGCGAGTGTTAGTGTGACACCTACTGGCGTGGAGGAATGAAACTTGTATCTATGGCCTTTAATCAAAAGGAAATTCAATTCTTCAGCTGCTCACTGATGTACATAAATCTCTCAAAGCTGTAGCCCCTTTCAACCCCGTAAAACACCTGGCCAGGTTTTTCAACCTCCTTTGATTGCCGTCACCTGCAGCTGATGTCACCTAGCATTAGTTTACCCCGGAATTCAGGAAATGCACATGAATGCACATGAATGCACATGTGCATTCTTGCAAAACACTCTATAAGACTGCTGCATATAACTAATGATATGAAGTAATTTTCCTTGTGTGTTTGTGGTGGTGGTGTCTGCCTGGTTCTCGAGGCCACATTTTGTTCTCGCAGACGTGATTGAGGACGGCTTACGGCTTGTTCTCAACCCCTCGGCTGAGCAGAACTTTTGTCTCAGGGAGCTCAGAGAAGTATTGTGTGATCGGTTGGACATTTGAGGCGGGCTGGGTTAACACAGATGCTTGAAGCAGAGAGCTGTCACCTCCGCATTTCTGCAGATGCGACGTTGAACGGATAGTTTTAATAAACAGCTGATCGTGGCGTTGAGAAAGTAGGAAAATGTAAACTACACGTGGCATTTAAATACACGGACACCACCACGTGTGCAACTCCGTCCTGGGTCCTGCCACAGACAAAGTTTATTGTATTGTATAATCAACACAGTCCCCCCCTTCCCCGCCTGGTCGCAGAGCTTCTTGTGGAGTAGCCTATGTAATGACATGATGAAAGGAACTTCTTTCTTGTTCCTGCAGCCACGCGAGCCAGAACAAAGTTCTTGCTTCTCATGGAGTTACAACAAGCTTGATCTGGATATGTTGGGGTGTGTGTGTGTTTTGTATGTGAGTCACAGAAGCAAGGCATTTGCCCAGGGTCTAACCTCTACCTGAGGTACGCAAATGCAGGCATCAAATACAAAATCAGGTAGAAACAGGTTTTATGGAGTGATGAATCCTCCCCGAGGGCCCAGACTTCAACATTCCTGAAACAGTGTGATAATTTTACCAAAGGACA